>VDFB02320075.1:0-40283 GCA_007258455.2 Sequoia sempervirens | reverse complement strand
GGTGAGATGTCTTCTTTATATTGCTCATATGTTGTCTCTTGAAGCTTGGGAAAAATTTGTTTTAGTAGCTGTCCACTTAACCAATAGTCAATGTTTCCTTCTTTCCTATACAATGTGCAAGCGAGATTGTGAAGGAAGGAAAGTTGAGTGCTTTTTTTGCAAAATGTGCAATTGGCAGATCCTTTTTCAAGACACTTGTCCAGTAGCATCGAGTGATGACATGTGCTACAACAAGCTTCAAAGGGGGGTAAGTAGACATTCTTTGGTTTCAATGTGCCAAGTACCTGTCAATGAAAATAGCATGTTATGTATTGTGTAGGGAACTAAAAATATTTCATAAATGAGTTTATAAATGTAAAAATAAAATTCTTATTTTTAGGGATCTTGCCTGAATGTTAGATTTTGCAAGAGTTTGCAACTGTGTTCTTGTACATGCATCATTGAGCTCCTCAAAAAATGTTGATTGTGTTGCGTGCATTAGATTTGAACCCTGTGAGCCAGTTCTAACTACATTTTTGAAAAGGAGCAGTGGCATGTCTGTTTTTGAAAACATTTGATGTAAAAATGCACACAAATCTGTGTTGGCAGTTGGGATAACAACCTACAAAAGAAAATTGTTAATGAATTTAAGTAAATAAGTTCAGTTGCATATCAAAATAAAAGGAAGATGGCTAGGTATTTACAGTTGCCATGTCTTCTTGGAGGTCTCCATCTTTCACATGTACTTCAAACTGGATTTTGTTCAAATGATAAGATGTCGCTATTGCTCCAAATGAGCCAACAGAATAGCTGGAGTCTGCTTGTATTAATTGGGAGATAGTGACATCTGGAGTTAATCTACGATTTTTGCAAACAGTAGGTACACTTTCTACTATGCTTCTACTGGTTAGGGCAAGACAACAATCTGCATCACCTCTTTCATATTGAGTTTTATTTTTGATTAAAAAATTGGTGATACGAATACTAGACCCAACAAACATACGGGGCAAAAATGTATTTATCAAATTATTGCTAATGTTTACAGTAATAGTCATTTGACCATAGGCATCGACTAGATCCACATGTACTATTTCTGCCTTTTTTTGGGTGTTGTTTCTTGTAGAAGCAGGACCATAGACAACAAGGACATCGCCTTCAAATACTGAACCAATTTGCTCTGTGGAAATTTCCAATATTGTACTGGGTTTTTGCTTTGTTGAAATTAGACTGTCAAAAATATAGTGTAGTTAATTATGTATTCTAGATATGCATTATAGTTGTGAACATTGAAGGATAGAAAATGTATATTATTCTTAATATTGCGGATGTAAAATAAAGATTTTTCACTATGTATGTTAGTGTTTGTAGAAATGTTTGGAAAATGTACAACCATATATGTAGATTTTTACTAATTGTGGATTGAAAGAAGAGTATTGAAAATTAATACCTTTGGTTCTTGCTTTCAGTAGTCATTTTTGTTGGTGATGTGCTATTTAGTTCAATACTTTTCAACCAGCTATAATAGGGAATGAAATTGTTAGTCATGAAATTAGTAGATGTTACTATTTAACATTTCATTATTTTTGAGGAGTTGACAATTGTCACTATTTTCTTATGTATTCTTATGTAGTTACTGATAATGTATGCTATTCTTAATTGTGTGAACATAAATTAAAGCTTTTTGTCTAAGTATGTTTGTGTTTATAGAAATCTATGGAAAATGTACTTCTATATACATAGCTTATTCATAAAAATAGGTAGAGAAGAAGACTATAAAAAATGAGTACCTTTCTTTGTTGCTTACAATGGTCAGTCTCGTGGGAGAAGTGCTATTTAGTTCAATGTCTTCCAAGCGCCTGTAGCAAGAAATGCAATTGTTAGTCATGTAATTTGTGGACAATACTATTTAATGTTTAACTAGTTTGGAAGAGATGACATGTCTTACCGTTTTGTTATGCGTTCTTTTTTAGGTGTAGAGAAAGAATCATCTAGATCATCTACGTCAAGGTCCTCTTCAGTGATCTCCATGCTTTTGAAAAAGCTGCACAATACAATTTATTTTACTTGTATAGTAATCTATTGTTAAAGTAGAGTTTTTCCTATTACATTTGCATATATTCCTTATATAATTGGAAATTGTTTTGTAATTGTTTTTTCAATAGTATAAATACCTTTCATCCGATGTAATATTGGTTGTATGGACAGCTGTTGCTGGAGTGTTGTTAAATTTGATGATGTCCAATTGGCTTTGACAAAACAGACAGGTTATTGAAGTATGATTTTTCAAGAGGATATTTTGTTAAAGAAAAAAATTATGTATGCTCTCCATGTAACTTACTCTTTATTTGTTTCATGTTGTGATGTTGCAGGTAGTGTAGTAGACACTTTGTCTTTTTCAATGTTCATTATTGCAAGTCACCTGCAAAACAATATTTGCTAAAAAAAAAAATTATATGAATAATGATTTGTAGAATAGTAAAAGTAATGAATTTAAGTACTTTTTTTTGAATAAGATTTAATTTATGTAGAAAATAAAATATTTTTTCATATAGAATTGTTGTATGTGATTACCTTTTCCAGAATGGAGAGCATGGCTAGATGATGTTGGCAACATGGAATAGAAGAGTGTCATGATCTGTCCAACATGACTCGTATCTTTGAATGTTTGTTGTATTTTCAGAATTATTTGTCCACACATGATCAATAATGGTCCGTGACAAAAGTTTTGTACTTTCCTGTAATAAGAACAACTTGTGTATTTCCATATTTTCTTTTAGCATGTCTAGTTTTTTTGAGGTGTTGGAAATGTCAATGTTAAAGTCACCTACAATATAAATAAGGCTTCCAGTGGGAACAATTGCCATTGCTTTGTTAACAACTTTTATGATATTTGTAAGTGATGTTGTTGGTCTGGCATAGATATTACAAATATAAAGGCTTTGTTTAGTAAATATTAGTGTACTCAATATTGCTTCAACATTGTCTTCTGTAAGTGGAATTGCATTTGCTACTTGTATATGCTTTTTTGTGCAAGTCATTATCCCATGTATATGGTATGCTATAGAGCAATTATATTCTGATAACGCATCATTTTTTAAATTTGTTTCCAAATATGTCTCTTGCAGACAAATAATGTCTGATGACATCAAATCTTTGTCATGTTGAATGTCTTGTTTGTGTGGCTGGAAATGACGAGTGTTTAATGTAGATATGGTAATACATGATGTTTGAGATTTGTAATGTGTGTCATTTTGTAGAGTCCACTTAGCTACTGATTCTAACCGTGTCATTTCATCTATGATTTCTCTTCGTACTTTAAAATTTTTTGCTGTTAGAGGGCTTAACAAAAACAATGTTTCAATTGTTGATGTGCGGGAAAGGGCTGTGTAAGTTAACCCATGTTGGTGTACGCCTAATGGTTCAAATGCAAGGCCTTGCATTGTAAGTCCTTGTGATCTATGTATTGTTCGAGCACATGCTAATTGTACCGGGAATTATTTTCTAACAATATTTTTATGTTGAGCATTTGGTTTTAAGATTGATCTAGCAACTCGGAGTATTGGTACCCATCCATTGTTAATATATGTTTGGTTTAAATGTGATAGTTTTGTGGCTTGAGCTTTTCCTATACGACGATCATTGAACTCAATCCATATAATGTCAATGTCAGCATGATGGGTATATGTTTTGAATATTCCATCTGATCCATTTACGAGACCATCGTGTGTATCATAGTTTCCACCATAAATTTCAACTAGTATGTCTTTTTTTAACATAATATGGTCTGGTAGATTTGTATTATTTTTGAACAATTGTTCTAGATTAACAGAATTATCATGTTCATCAATTGCATTGATTGTTATTAGTTCTCCAGGAAGAGAAAATAATATTTTCTGATTTTGTGCATTAACATCTTTTCTCTTGTAAAAAAGGAATGGAAATGTTGGATCGGTAGGTGTAGGACATAAGCATTTGTTATTCAGGTATGCTATGTCACTATCTATTTGAGAGTTTGTTCGTATTCTGTTTAGAATTTTGATGAAGACTTCATCTTTTTGTCTCATAGTTGTTTCTAAGGTATAGCATTTGATGTTTTCCCAAAAATTGTATGGAACTAGATGGGTGTCTAAATTTATAGTTTGGAACACTGGACAATCATGTATAGGTTCTGCTTGGTAGAAATCACCACAAAAAATAATGTCTAAACCACCAAAATATTTAGTAGGTGTTTGCATGATGTCACACAATCTTTTATCTATGCAATGCAAGAGTCTTGCTCCAACTAATGAGATTTCATCAATAAGGATAATACGCAGTTGTTGATATTCTTTTGTCAATATATCTAATTTGTCTGAGCTCAATGGAATAGTAGTGGATTTGTTAAATGGTATGAAAAGTGCAGAGTGCAAAGTTGTGCCTCCAATATTGTAAGCCGCTTTACCTGTGTATGCAAGTAACAAGCCTTTTATCTTATCTGGGTCACTATCAATAGAGTTATTGTATATACGTAGTAGGCCTTGGTATATAGCTTTGGAAGTGAATGTCTTTCCTGTTCCAGCACCTCCTGTTAGAAACAAATACAATGGTTCAAGTAATTTGTTTTGTTTTTTTACTAGTATGTCCTTTACTATGGCTTGTTGCTCTTTCTTTAGCATTCTTCGAAGATTGTAGTATTCTGTGTTGTCAGCTAAGTTTGGATGCTTAGCAATTTCAAATGGCCTTTTGATTTGTTTGTTGTAGAATTTAAGTTTCAATGTGTCTAAATCCGATTGCAAATTGCATTGTTCATTATAATCATTGTTCAAGTTGTGAACATTGTTTGTTTCTGTATAGTTCTCGTTTTCAATATTGACATCATTAATAGCATTGTCCAAATCACCCCATAGCTCATTTATATGGTATGTGTACTTTGCTTGATTAAGTTTTACTATTTTTTCTTTAGCAATGAAAGCCTCTTCCCATGTTGTGAAGCCTGTTTTCAACATGTTTTCATCTATGGAAAATGGGACATACAGTAAAAGTTGTTCCCTATAATAGTTTTCGATGTCAACATGTTTATTGTATCTTATATATTGAATAATTTGTGGTCTCTTTATTTTTTTTAATTGTCCTTTTCCTGTTCTGTATTCTGCAACAAATTCTGCTAGACAAACATTTGCCAATATTTGAGGATGTGCAATATAATGGTCAATTAAATTTTTACAAGCAACATTTTGTGAATCATCTGGCTCATTTTTTAGTTGTGTGGAATTTTTCAAAATAAATGTACGGTTTTCAGCAGTTGATGTGTCTATGAATATGCATTTCCTTGAACTATAGTTAAGAGGAAGTGAAAGCACAATGTGTACAGCTTGCTGAGTAGACATTTGTTGTAGATTAAGCAAAGCATTGCCAAGTTTTGTTATCATTTTAATTGCATCAATGCTATGTTCTTTGTGCTCTGTGCGTATTTTGTTAAATGCATTTGTTATTGAGGCATTGCATTTTGTCATGTATGAGCTACAGTACATTGCTGCAACATATGCATTTAGAACAAATTGTGCATATGTATTTGCTTGCCATAGATGAGGAATTTTTTTACAAAATGTATTGTTCCAAATGTGAGCTGGCTTTCTTTTCAAAAACATTGTTGGTCTAAGCAACGTAGATTGTATGGCTAATATGTATTCTTCTTCATCCATGCTTATGTTCAGTAGGAAATCCTCATAAGATGTACAACTATCATAACTTGAACATTCTAAAGTGGATCTAAGTTTTTCAGCCAAACACATGTTTCTTTTTTCGTCGATGCATGGTTCTAGAATTCTTGTTGTTTTCATTGGTGGTTGTGGAAAACCAAAGCAACATTTTTTTTTTTTTTGGTCTTGCCACACTGTTTAGTATGGTGATGCATATGTATTTTAGCCATTTGTTCATTTAAAGTTTCAGTATTGCAAGTTATGTATTTGTCTACAAAATGTTCAATACTAGTATTAGTATCTTTTCCATATATAGGTGCATCTTTAACCCATAGCATGAAATGGTCATGTTCATTTCCTCGATTTTGGAATTCTGTAACTGAAAAGTAGTCCAATACCTTTCCAAAAAATGTCTCATCTAAGCATATTAATTGTTTCATTGCATTAATCCTATGTTTATAATAGCGAGTACAAGTAGTTGGATCCTTTTTAATCAAATAGGTAATGTCAACTTCATTAAGCAATTCTTCCTGGTTTTCTGTTGATTTTTTTTTGTGTGAGATGTATAATTCTTTCAATGTTTCCTTTAATGGCTCCCAATTTTGTTCTACACTAGTGAAAGTTACGAAAAAAGTAGGTGGACCCAACTGTCGTATCATTGCAAAAAGATTTCTTTTGAGGTGTTGCAAATAGTCTAGTGAATTTCTTATTTTTTTGAAATCTACGTACCCAATGTCTGATTGCAAAATCTTTTCAAGGTTTGGTTTGTGCTTGACATCTTTTGCTAGTAGGGTTCTACCTTTTAATTTTCCTTTGCGAATTCTTATCCATAGTGTAGAAAATACTTGGGCAATTAAAATTTTAATGGTTTTGAAAAATAAGTTGGTGGTATGATAAGCAAATATTCGATTTGAATTTTGTAATTCCCATTGTGCAATTTTTTGGTATGAAATTTTCTTTTCAATTCGTTCATCACGTGGTTCTCCGAAAAACAATGTTGGAAAATTCATTTCTTATGCATATTTGTCTTGGAATATTCCAAGAGGTTGTTTTCCTTCAGCAGGTGCAATTTCGATGACTTTGTCTTGTATTGAATGTATAGTTCTTGACTCAGTAAAGCCATGGATCAAGGTATCTGTTTCCATTTCCATTGGAATATTTGTGTCATTGTCTTTGTCACTATCACTTGATGAAGAGTCAATGCATGTAGTCTGCTCTTCTAAATGGTACAATTGGTCATGCCAATTTTTGTTCAATTTAACATTTTGCGTTTTGTACAACATTGTTTTACACAATTCGTTTAAAGAATTCATAATAACATTTGGTCGAACTCTTCCTTTTTGGTATGCATTTCGATATTGCAAACGTCTCTTCAATGCAATAGCAATTGTCCATGTTTCATTGGTGGAACGTGGCAACACTGTTTGTATAATGTTCATGTCTGTTGGGACATTGATAATTGTTCCACTTAGTCCAATTTGAGGTCTTTTGTATCCTAATTGCCAAATTTGTGCAAAGGCAAGTCGAAGGGACACTAGCCTTTCTTCGAGTTCTGAAAGTGTAGCAGTGTATTGTAGTGGCTTATTTGTTTTAATATGTTCTGGTGTTGCGTATATTGGTTTTTGTTTTGCCTGAATTGGTGGTTACAAAACTTGCATATTTTGTTTCCAAAAAATCCTTGTGTCCTTAATAAAACTAGATCATATGTTTCCATTGTTTCTTGGCTTAGATTTATAATATTCTTTTTGAAACACAACTGCCCACAAATTGCACACACATGTTTCGGTGTGTCTTTGATTTTCTCCATGTAAGATTGAACGGGTGTTTTTTTTTTCCTTTTTTTTCTATGTTCTGGATTTTAGGCTTTTTGTGTATCTCTTGTTTTAGTTTACAAAGTGAGTTATGGAAAGTTGTACTAAACCCATTTCTAAAATGTGTAGAGTTGCAAGTTTTTACTTGTTCACTGTTTTCGATGGATTCTTTCAATTTGTGCATACTAATGTTTTGTTTAGGTTTTTTGCGTATTTCTTGTTTTAGTTTACGAAGTGACTTATGGAGAATAGTGGTGAAGCCATTTGTGAGATGTGTAGAGTTGCAAGTTTTTACTTGTTTACTGTTTCGAATGGATTCTTTCAATTTGTGCATATTAAGCCTTTCTTTGCTTTTCATTATTGTTTTTTTTTTTGGTTGTGCAGTATGAATGTCGTTTACCATTATTATCTCGACTTCACCTGGCTTATAATGTGTATGCATGTCATTGAATTTGTAACATATGACATTGTATACTTTTGTCGGTTGTAGACATTTGCAATATACTTTGGTTGGCATCGCACTATTTTCTGAGGAAACTTGAATTTTAATTTGCAAAATGTAGGATAGCCATTCAAAACAAAATTCAGAACCTTCAATTTCACTTTGTTCAAATGGATCTCCAACTTTTGCAATAAATGTTTCCCAATTTGTCACACCACAAGTATTTTTCAACTCAGATTTTAAGGATGTTTGAAGGCATTCATTTGCTATGTTGTCTCCATTTAGCATTGCATTGCAAAAGGATTGAGCCATGTAGCATCTAAGACATGGGCTTGTCATATTCATTTTCAGTCAAACTTGCAATAGTATTGAAAAGACTATCACCACAATGTGATATTGATAATGTGTTTTTGCATAATCTAGACATTGTATCTATTTTTTTTTTCTGTGGAATTATTTTTAGGGAGTATATATTTCTTGCAAATTGTTTAGATTGGTGAGCCTGTTGTTCAGGTGTGTTAAATTTTTTCCTCACAAGCGGTTCAAAATGTCCATTTTTATGATCCTGGTCATGGAAGAGAAGAGAATATGTTGTACTTTGTGAATTTTCATTGAAATGCAAGTACTTTGTTTTTCCTATTAAAGACCAAATACATATCTCAATATCTAACCACTTGGATAGCCACTTAATACAAAACAAGTCTCCCCAAAGACCATACTCATTACAATTTGGCTTTGGAACTGCAGATAGTCGCATGCGTCGCAGATATGTACTAACATCATGAACGCCATGCATTTTGGATAGTGTGTGCGAGTCTAGCTCATTTTGAAGTGAAAACAAAGCGTGACGATCATCAATTGCCAGACAATTTAGAAAATGATCAACTATTCCATTTCTTAGTTCAAGAGATGTGTATCGCATATGTAACAGTAGTTGTAATGAGTCGAAAAGACAATCGCCTACATTGTATACAAAGGGCCTTATTCTAAATAGGTTATTGTCTTCTAATACTTCGTCAATTGAGATATCTCGTTCTTTGTTTTTTGATTGATAGTTCTCTACATCTATGATATTATCCAATGCAAAATTTGTTGTTGGTGATGCATATTTACTGAACTTGGACATTAAATCTATTGACTTATCCTCCACAATTTGTTTTCTCATGTTAGTAATTGTTTTTGAGTGTTTACATTGGTTAATACATTGTTCCAATGGCTTTCTTTTTTTGGAAACAAGTGGTTCAAAATGTCCATTCAAACGATTTTCATCATGGAACAAAATAGAATATGTAGTACTTCCTGAATCTTCATTGAAATTCAAGTACTTTACTTTTCTTGTTGATGACCAAATACATATTTGGATACCTAACCACTTTGCTAGCCATTTAATACAAAATTGGTCGCCCCAAAGGCCATATTCTTTACAATTTGGTTTCTTAACTGTAGATAGGCGCATACGTTGTAAGTATGTATTAGCATCAGCAACTTGATGCAATTCATTCAATGTTTCAGGATTTAGCTCATTTGTATATGAAAACAAAGCATCATCATCCTTTTTTGCTAGGCAATCAAGAAAGTAATCAACCATACCATTTCACAATTCTATGGAAGTGAAGTTCATATGTAACAAATATTGCAAAGAGTCAAAAAGACAATCCCCTATGTTGTATACAAATGGACTTATTCTAAAAAGATTATTGTCTTTCAATACTTCATCTATTGTTCGTTCTTCTTTCATATTCATTGGTTCATAACTTTCTACATCTATGATAGTATACAATGATTTTTTTGATTCACAGTTTTTTGACATTTTATGCACCAAAAAAAAAACACACTAGAATTAATAAAAACAAAATAGGTGTAATATGTTACTTGTCAAATTTTGTATACTGTTGAACTATATTTGTAGATACTATTGTTGCTTTGCTTTTCAATGCTCAGGTTCTGCAAAATAGGAAAATTAAACACATTATCAATGATTAAATAAAGAAATCACAAATTTTTATAACATTAAATCAATAAATAAATAGTTTGTCACTTCTTAATAAATAGTTAACCTTTTCTCATTCTTGATGTTGAATTGTTCGATCCTTTGTCTCTAAATACTCTTGGTACATTGTTATAAGTTTTGATTATGGCAGGATGCATTGAGGGTTTTGGATATAATTCTCAGGCAACGTGTTGCCAGAAAGTATGTAATTGTTGGGCAATAGGTTGAATGCTTGTTGACATGCTTGACTTTTTTGGTGATGATATAGTTTGAAATCAATCTGGGGTTTTATTTAGTTTTCCTTCTGATTGATTGTTTTCTATAGGAACTATCTATTAGTGAAATCCTTAGATTCTTAAAAAGCATCTTTGTAAGCAAAAACAATACATTGTGTTGTTTCAAGATTTTCTTCTTATTTAATGACAATAACAAATTGCACTGGTGGTGTTGGCTATTTTAACTTCTGTGTTGCTTGAGGAAGTTTGTTGTCCTTATGCAGCTTGTGGTTAAAGTATACATGGTTGGTTAATCATAATAATAGGGCACACAAAACAAAATTATATATAACGGATATTGTTGAAAATGTGATACTATGTAGGCTATCCTCTCAAAATCACTTAGCAACTTTGCAATTTCTTGGACTTGGTAAGCTTTTACCAAAGGTTTGTGAAAAATTTGTCTACAATTGCCCCCTTGTTGACATACCAAATTGAAAGGGATGCTTTCAATTGGTTTGTAGAGGTGCAAAATGATTTTGAGGAGCTCAAGATGATTTTTGTGATTACTCGGCTGCTAGCTATTACTAATGGATCAAAGTTGTTCATTATAAAATGTAATAAAAACTTGGTGCCTGAGTTTTTCCAGCTGTTACCCCATTTCCTTTAAATGGTAGAAGTTTAATGATAAAGAGGCACATTTTACCATATAGCTAGAAGATTTTAGCCACCCTATATGTGGTTGAAAAGTGGCTTCAAATTCTGTTGGGGAGAAAATACTTCGTTGAGTTGACCATCTCAACCTCAAGTACTTGTTGATTTTGAGCACACTTATAAAGGAGCAACAAAAATGGATTGGTTTTTTTGTAGGCAAATGACTTTGAGATCATTGATAAGAAGGAGAAACAGAATGTGTTGGCAGATGCACTATCATGCCAATACAAGTTACCTTTGTTTCATACCATTTCCATTAACTAACATATCAGGGTACTGAATCTCCTTGAGAATTACATAAGTGACCCTATTATAGTAGATTTCAGAGGAAACTGTGGAAAGAAAAGGATTTGTCAGTCTGCAGCATAATCATGTTTTTTGATACTGCATTTATCTCAGGAATGGATCCCCTTTGGTGCAAAAGGCGGTGGAGTATGGACATAGATCCCCACCAGCAGGTCACTTTTGTTATCAAGAATCCTTGAAAAAGATCATCTCCAATTTATGCTAGTAGAACATCAAGAAGGATATTTTGTAGTTTGTTGTTAAATATATCATTTGTCAACAAATTTGGGAGTGTTCCACCCCTAAATCATCTCCAGCTAAATGTGATTCCTATAATTAAAAAGTTTTCTAGGTATAAATGTATTCAAACAATTTCCCAGATTTTGCATCTTTCTTGACCTCTAAACATAAAGATGATATTGAAACTCATATTTAAGTAAGTGAAAAGCATACCTGATTCTTGTTCTTACTCTGTACTCGACTGGTAATTTATCAAAATTCTGTTGACAACAATTTCAATTATTAAGCACAAATTCATTGATTTGAAATATCAGAAAAAAGGAAAGCAACTATTGGGGACACTTGTAATTCCACAACATACTTTTCCAACTTGTCCTAATGCAAAATTCTTTGCTACCAATCCAAAAACACCAACTGAACATAAGCCCCTTTTATTCCCAAAATCTGGTACACAAAAAATAACCTCAAAACAAGCATACCCAAACAATGACTAATCTTACTCATTGGGTGGATAAAAACTGCAAGACTGCACAAATCAGTTTTGTCAGCCTCCTTGTGTGCAGTTTCAAATGCATATTTTGCAGTTTGTTGTTAAATATATCATTTGTCAACAAATTTGGGAGTGTTCCACCCCTAAATCATCTCCAGCTAAATGTGATTCCTATAATTAAAAAGTTTTCTAGGTATAAATGTATTCAAACAATTTCCTGTATTTTGCATACATTGATCAAGCTATTAAATAACATGAATAAAATGCATCAAAGAAAGATAAATTTAAAAGTTTCAAAGAAGCAATTGAAATCTTCAATAAAAATTTTACATCAATGCCCTCAAAAATTTGTTGCAATGAAAATCCATTCCATGTTCTATTAAAATGTAATACCATAAGTACAAGTATTTATTGAAAAGCAGGACCAAACATAATACAAAGTTGTGGCATACTTGTAAAGATAAATCTAAAGCAAACCCTTCCCTAAAGGTTGTCTCACAACTTTGTTGCAGAATATTTGATCCTTCAGGTAAAATATCCAATGAAGGTGCCTGCAAATAATCGTGTTCTGTAAAACATACCAGCGAGATGCATGATTTTGAATAAGATGAGTTAGTTGCTATTGTGTGTTCGCTAATGGTTATATTTTGTGCCAAGTTCTATACAGATTGGGCTGCATAATACATTACCCTGACTCCTTTTATATAAATCAATTCATCTTCATTTGCTATACTATATCTTCTTCTATTCTGCCCAACAAACTCTATGTAGTTGTCTAATCTTCATGTTCTAACATGCTACGCAGAGCTTAGTCTTAAGCACATAGTCTTTTAGTTGGATAATTTTTCAATTGCCAAAATGTTTCCCACAAATCTGGAGAGGTGTTGCTTTTTTATCACTCTATTCATCTTACTTACAGATGGACGATGGTCCAATTAAACCATATGAAACTTGGAGGAAGCATGGCTAATATGTGAACCTGTAGAGTACAATGCCAGTCAAACCAAATGCATACCAAAATCAAGTGGGACTTTGTTTAATTTCAAAAGTTCTTTGTGAGAGCTTCTATTTTTATGTTCATATGCTACAAGGGAGATACTGAAAAAGGACTTTTATGGTGCATTAAAACCAAGATTTAATGTCGCTAAACCTTTAGAAAGTAGAGCCATACAAGCATCTGAGGCATTACTTTTGAACCAGATTTTGTCAATTTCTTGAACAATTAGTTCCAAGGGATACACACAATAAATTGCAGTTGGGGTTCCTTTCTATTTAAAATATTAGAGGCCAATAGCAGATATATTTAAAGTTAGTAAATCTACTCAACAACAATATTAGTGAATCTTGAAGTTTGGGAATTTTTGCTTCATTGGCTTATGCTATTTACTTTCATAGTTGGTTGTATTAGGAAATATGTTGATTATGTGAAGTTTGAAGTCACTCAGTCCTAGTGTATAGCAGGGAAAAAACATCTAGCTGAATGATAGCACCGTACCAAAAATACAGTCAAAATTGGAGTTTAAGTCATAGGAAAGCTTATATCAACTGGCTTAATTTCAAGACGACATCTTCATTCAAAAGATTATGAATATTAGCACCATAGAGCTATATAGAGATCAATTGATATTGATGGATTGAGTAAAAGGTCTTGTGAGTGATATTCCACTGCTTGAGTGCATCAAGGCTTCCTCTGTATGAAAACTGGCTGCATGAAACATCATACATTTAAGAATCACAACAATTATGTAGCACATCTGCTCTAATTACTTTTGATATTTAGTTTAATATAAGTACTATTGTCCATGGAAGACCACAGTTGGTCCGTGGGACTGAATGAGGTCCAATGTAAAGAGGACAAGGGGGTGCAGGGACACATCCCAAGAAAAATATAGAAATACTTATATAGGAAACAATGCAATGAAGGAAAAACATGTTCCAACCTAAAGTTGTAAGCTTCATTTCCACCACATATTTAAGCTCAATGGGATCTCACCAAGGATCATTTGTGGTTGGGACATATCTTCCAAAACAAATTTTGGCAGGATTTTTTTTAAGTTGGGGTGACATTTAACATGAGTATTGCCTACCATTACCAAATGGATGGTCAAACAAAGGCAGTGAATAAATTTTTGGAAGGGTACTTGAGAATGTATTTTGGGGATAATTAGAATTATCTTGGTGAGTACTAGTGTAATACCATTTAGCACTCCTCTATAAAGATTTCTCCCTTCTTTTATGCATTATATGGATAAAACCCTTCGTTAGGCTTGTAAAGTGGGGAAGGTGCTTGCAGCCATGGAGGCATTAGAAGAGATGCAAGATATGGTATGATTGTTGAAGGGAAATTTGTCCATGGTGCGAGTGGATTAACTTAGGACAATGAAGTGTAGCAACAAGGGACACACTGTTTGTTTGGTTGTGGTCATACATACAACATTGAAGCTAACATTAACCTAATTCTATAACAAAATGGTGTTGTATTTGGTAATAATAATATTCTAAGGTGTACCAGGGCTCAAGGTCAAACCTACTTTGTAGCTTACAGTAGAACAGCAAACCAGAGAACAATTTGAAACAATTACACAACATATAGACTCACACACCATTTACCACTTCTTAATTGAAAGTGAGAAACAATACATTACCCTTAGCAAAAAATAGCAAAACATGTAATCTATAATTTGTATCTCAAAGCACCTTTCTTGACCTCTAAACAAAAAGATGATATTGAAACTCATATTTAAGTAAGCTAAAAAGCATACCTGATCCTTGTTCATACTCTATACTCGACTGGTAATTTTATCAAAATTTTGTTGACAACAATTTCAATTATTAAGCACAAATTCATTGATTTGAAATATCAGAAAAAGGGAAAGCAACTATTGGGGACACTTGTAATTCCACAACTTACTTTTCCAACTTGTCCTAATGCAAAATTCTTTGCTACCAATCCAAAAACACCAACTGAACATAAGACCCTTTTATTCCCAAAATCTGGTACTCAAAAAATAACCTCAAAACAAGCATACCCAAAACAATGACTTATCTTACTCATTGGGTGGATAAAAACTGCAAGATTGCACAAATCAATTTTGTCAGCTTCCTTGTGTGCAGTTTCCAATGCAAACTCTTCTTCCAAAGCCATATCTATCTCAATGCATCGAAGTTTTCAAGCCCAAAATCCTTCTATAAGGTCAATAACATTCTCTATCTTATAGCAGCCATAAGCATACACACTCATAGCTTTCTCAAATCTTTATTCTTTGTTAATTCAAATTTTGCTTTGTATCGACAGTTCTCCTAATTCACATGCCATAACCTAGCTGTAATTCTTTCTTGCTTGATAGCTGCCTATATGATTGGAGCATTATTCTATAACAGATCCATTGTTTGCACATGCCACCATTTGGTAATCAATGTTCCAACATATATCTTCAAGCATAGGCCAAGATAGAACCAGCTGAGGAATTGGGTTTCAGTTTTGTGTTCCACATATTAGAGGAGATCCAAGGTTGAAATCTATCATGAAGGACAAGAAATGGGGAAAGATAAAAAATTTAGAGGTTCTGACATGGAAAAAAATTAAGAGAAATGCAAAGGAAATTGGAGCAGAGTTTTCCTTTCCCAACCGCCAAAGAGTCTAAGTAAAAAAAGCTCTGAGTGATTAACTATAGTTTCCAATGCCCACGGTGGAATCTTTGATCGATTTGATTGGATGAGAATTCAAATTTCAGGTACTCTGCAATGAATTTCCTTGTTGCTGCACTTGACACAAGAAATGCACTTTCATTATTACTTTTTCCCTGTTACTGCATTTGACACACGAATTGGGCAAACATACCTTCCTTCATAAATTCACAGGTATGGTGTTTGGGGACGTCATGCAGGGTTTTGTAAGTCAAAGGTCAACAAAAAATTCCTTCAAAACTTCGTAGATGCTGGAATAACTATTCTCGTATGACTCATACCTAGAAACGATTAATTTTCCAGCCTGTTTGGTAACATAGCATAAAATGGTGGGAAATTTTTCTTTTAAGATTCTCTACTGGTAATAACATTTTCAGGCCCTAATTTTAAAATTTATGCATTGGAGAAACACAGACACATAGTATTAGAAAAAGAAAATGAAAATTTCCTGAGATGCTTGAAGATGAGGTAGGTGACGAGCAATGTTGACTTGCTAATATAACCGATAAAATGGTAGCTCCAGTGTGTAACCCTAATAGTCTGCCTGAAAATTGCTATGGTGGTCTAGCGATTCTAGCTCAGGCTCGCACAGAAAAATACTTGTTTTGGCTTAAACATGGGATGTGCTATTCACTGTCAGCTTTGAATAATAACTGTCCAAGATGAAATAAAATGGCGCTTCATAACTGTTCCGATTTTTCTGACCATGTTCACTCAGCGTGCGATGCTTTGTGCTTTCCATCTATGCCATTAGGCTTTCCATCTATGCCATTAGGATAATGGATCCGTATAAATCGCCCTTATCGGGCAAAACTCTCCTGCCAATTAAATTTAAGAAAATTCATTTTAAAAATATATTTTCTTATATAATTTGCATCTCTAATTTAACAATAGATAAATATTTGTTAGATTAAAAAAATAATGAATTTTGATTTGTTGAATAGTTGTTTTTTAATAACTAGTTAACAAACAGCCGTGCCAATAGTTCCTTGGTGAGGGCTAAAATTAATAATTTTTATTCATATAAAAAAATAAAATTAATAACTAAATAAAAAAATATCATTGCAATAATATCTACTAAAGTAGGTACATGGAAGACCCCTAGAATCTTCCCTTAGTGTATGATGGTGAAAACTATTTTAATATAAAAATTAAAATTAATAATTAAAAAACAATGTTCATTACAATAATATTTACTAAAGTAATTACCGATAAAAACATGCACGGTTGTGCCAATAGAAAACCCCTGAAAATCTCCTATTCGTAATTTATGCAAATTTATTCTCTAATCGCAGCAACTTTTAGGGCACGTGTACTACTTTCTGTGAGTTTTTTACGAAAAGCAGAAATTGAACTAAAATGCACCGACATTATCTTATCCAATTCTAACCATTCGCATTTCGCACTCACCATTGGACCGTTAAAACTTTCTTATTTGCAAAGTTCAGCGCGGGTTTACAAGTCGTGGCGCGTGTGGATTGGATTTTTGATTCCAATCTCCACCCATATTATCTGCTCCCTGTAATTTGACTTTAGGTTTACTTACAGCTTAACCTAATTCCTCTCCTGCTGCCACGCTAACAAACGGACGAAGTAACAGTCAGTAAGATAGATGGAAGTGACAAAGCCAGACTACTGGCAAGATTTGATAAGTCCGGTTTCATTTCCCTGGGCTACGCCACAAATCTAGATGGCTTTGTTATTTTTTTTATACGCAACCTGTGAACAATATATTTATTTAAGCACTATAAATGCGAGAGGTGAAAACGGGGGCTCGCGTTCAGGGCTTAAATTTGATGGTCGTATGACCGTATTTAGATATTTTTGCCGTAAAATACAATCAAAATTTTAAGAAGATTGTATCAGATGAAAGGAGAGATTTTGGATAGACTGTCAAAATTTATATAGAATTATAATGATATATATTTGATTTATATATAATTTTACTTACACTAAGGTATATCAGAATGTTTTAAGGGCACCTTTGAATGAATAGCAGTGGAAAAATACCTCCTACTTATCAATTGATGAGCTAAAAAGGGGCTCTATTATGAATGGTTCATAAGGCACAACACTTGCTGAAGGTTTTGCAAATGGGGTAACAACTCAAGCGGGCTTAAACTTGGAGAAAACTCACTGGTTAAGCGCGCTTGAGCTGGAGCAGTACTGGGATGGGTGACCTCCCGGGATGGACCAGTGCTTCACCTCTGTGAGCATCACCTAGATGCAATGAGTGCTAAGTGGACCATTCGATATCATGAGAGATGGGTTCTTGTTGAACCACTCCTCATGAAACATGGGTCAATGAGTTTGACTCGAAACTACACGGTTGAATCCTGATAGCAATATCATAGATAACCAAATCATTAAAAATTTGTTGACAGGCAAGGTCGACCGTCAAATTTAAGCCTTGCTCGCGTTCTTCAGCAAGCCAGCTTCTCGTTTCAAGTGTACACAATTGCGGGAAAAGGCAACACTTCTGGCAATTTCTATGGAAAAATCTCACGGGAAGAACACGTGCACTTCCAATGAATGTCAGTTGAGAAAAAGTAATTTAGTTGCACTTTACAGTTGGGCCGTTACACTTCCATTATCATGTCGGAGAAGCAATTGCCACGAAAATGCGTTGAAAGCGACCGCCGTACATTTACTCAACCTGCTGAAACGGTTACATCCTGCCATTCCTAATAAACCAACCAATCTTTCACGCCTTCAAGTCCACGAATCTATCTAAACTACTTTATGAACCACCAAAGTCTATGCCATCATTCCTTCCCCTTGGGAAGTTTCCCGTTGTTTCCCCAAGCAAGCAACGCATATTCCCTTAATCCATCTCCGACAATTTCCACTCCTGCTGCCACGTGACTTTTCTACGGCTTGATCTGCATTTTTTCGTTTCAGAATTTAGTACGTAGACAGGTGTCTTCGTAGAGGTCCAAGAGAAGTGATTTGTTTATCCAGATCCCTGAATCGCATCGCCCTGCTTATAAATTTAGAGCGGGGCATTCGTTTTGCTCGTCAATCTAATCGATGTATTACTCCTTTATATCTGTATCTGTAAGAGAAAGAGTCTTTACATTATTGTTGAACATCTGCTTAGTCTTTATTTGAGTGGTGTGGAAGATGGGTGCCATGGCTCTTATAGAAAGCTTGATGGAGGCAGCAACTATTCGCCGGACCAAGAAGCTTAAGCAATTTCAGGTATCCCTTTTCTCTCGATTTTTCATTAAACTGTAGATGTAGTGAACCAAATAAGGTGGATTGTTAGTGAGCCATTAATGCTTTGCAATCGCAGACGGTTGAGCTGAGAGTTCGTATGGACTGCGAGGGGTGCGAAAGAAAAGTGAGGAAGTCGCTAGAAAATATGAAAGGTGAGATGCATTCATAAACACATTTCATTAATATCTTTTTCATGTATGGGAGTGAATATTAACGTGAATTGCATGCAGGCGTGAGAACGGTGGAAGTCGATAGAAAACAAATGAAAGTGACAGTGACGGGGTACGTAGAGGCGAACAAGGTGTTGAAGAGGGTGAGAAGAAAGACGGGGAAAAGAGCAGAGATGTGGCCATACAAACCCTACAATCTGGTTTACTATCCATATGCTGCTCAGGTCTACGATAAAAAAGCTCCTCCTGGCTATGTAAGGAATGCGGACCCCACCTTCCCCGATCCGCAGAGAAGTGACGAAAGATACACCTCTGTCTTCAGCGACGACAATCCAAATGCTTGTTCAATCATGTAGACTTGATTCTCGGCTCTCTTCTGCTTTCTATGTATATTGCTCCAATTCAATTCATTTATTATACCCTGCTATTCAGTTCCTGCTCTACCATAACAGGGGATACAACTGTCAATGTATGTATGATATACATTCGCTGCCCGGTTATAAAGAAACATAATTTTTTTAAAATAAGTGAGATGGATTTGTTTCTTGCGGAGAAGCTCAGCTAAGAAACGGACGGAGAGTGAGTAGAAAAGAGAGATGGAAGTGTTCATTGACTCCTGGCAAGCTTGGTAAAGCCCGATGTCTTTTGCTGGGGTAGAGTTTGCTATTGTATATGCAAGGTGTAAATTTGTGAAAAATAGATTTTAAGTCAGAAGAGTTTTTGGATAAAATTGTAGATTTCAAGAAATTTTCTCAACTGTGTTAGACTTTGTAATCAACGAATGAAAAAACTTCCCTCTTCAGCTAAGTAGGATTTGCTATTGTATACGCATGGAGTGAAGTCGTGAAGAGAGATTCTATTCGTTTGGAAAGTCTATTAGATATATTGTGTAAAGACATCGTTTGCTTTATACGAAAAAAAACACTTTAATGTGTAGTGGGGCCCTCT
The DNA here is from genome assembly GCA_007258455.2 of Sequoia sempervirens. Taxonomy (NCBI): domain Eukaryota; kingdom Viridiplantae; phylum Streptophyta; class Pinopsida; order Cupressales; family Cupressaceae; genus Sequoia; species Sequoia sempervirens. The sequence goes on along the minus strand of VDFB02320075.1, from coordinate 20,415 downwards.
ATCATGTTACATAACAATGTTTTATGTAATAAAAAACTAGTATATATATCTTTAATATAATCTATATAGTATATGTTCAAAAATATCAAACTGTTATTTTTTATTAGTAAATTTAAAATAAATAAAAAACCATTGTATACTTTATTGGATAGAAAAACAAAAATTAATGAATTAAACAATGAAAATAGAATTTTAGGATATTATCCACTTCTTAAATAATTGAAAAAATCAATAAATTTAAAAGTTTATAAATGGTTCTATAATAAAAAGCATTGTTTATATATTTATTATTTGTTTTAGTTAAATATAAATAATTGTCAAAGATTTTTGGTTTATTAGTTAAGTTGAATAGTTTTGAATAAGTCAACGAGGGATCAAATCTTTTTGAATAAGAGTCTTAACATTCAAAAGAATGAGGTTATGATCATATCTTGGGTGACTATAACATAATGGATACCCCTCAATTCTTAGCTATCAACTAAAATGATATTAATCGATACTCATGCTCTCATATCAAATTGTAAAAATGAAATGAGTTTGACATAAAAATTCCAAAAACTATATGTGTGACTTCACGTGCACATATATGCATGTATGTATGTACATATATACATATATGTTCATATGCGTATATATACATATAGATACATACATACATACATACATACATACACACACATACATACATTTATGTTTGTATGCGTATATATACATATACATACATATATGTATCTATGTATGTATATGTGTGTGTGTGCACAAAGTATTCCACATCAAATGTTTATATTAATTATTACATATCACAATATTTAGAAGGAAAACAATAGGAGAAGGGTTGTCTTCAAGAAAAGAGACTAACATTAAAGGATCTTTTGAGGAAGTTGTTGATGTTTTTAACTTTTATATTCTAAATTAGGTGGAACATTTTTTCCCTTTTAAAAATTGATTTAACTCCTCCAAATCCTTAAGTAGATATCTATTATGATTGAGTTGGTTCACATGAGCTCTTTAATTAGTTGCTTGACAACAAGATACTAGTTGTTGAGATAAGAAAATATATGGATGGATGCCTAAATGATTTTGTGTTTGTTATTAGTTAAATAAAAATATATTCTTTGGGTGAGTGCAATATCATGATAGACCAAATAGTGTGGAATGAAAAACATAAATCTATTAGATGAAAATGCAAATATTTAGATTTAGATAGAAGTGAGCTAACATATTTAACTCAAATTTGGAATCTCTCCAAAAATGTCTTAGGCTTCCCTAGATTTGGACAAGTGGAAGTCCCATTATTTTCCAAAAAATTGTATCATATTCTTAGTGTTATTCTAAATTTTTCCAAGGCATCACCCTTGAAATTGGTGAACTTATTTTGAAACTTGATAAAATGGAAAAGATTTGTAGAGGAAACACATAATTTTGAAAAATGGTTGTATTTCCCATTTAAATTTAATATTTAATTACTATTAGTTTTCCACATACACTACATATGAATTCTTGATTGATATACATTTAAAAAAATTATAATAAAACTCTTCTCATGTGGCTCCCAATTTCTTCCACTTGTCTCATCTTGCAAATTTGGCCTTCTTTGGTACCCTACTTGACTAGGGATTTCTCCTTCCCTCCCTCCCATAGGGTTTCCATCACTTAGTGTTGGGGCTTCTAAACCATGTGTAGTTTTGAAAAAAGTAACCCTTTTTCATGTTGAATTAATAATTAATGATAAAATGTACTTAATTGTGCCTTATTTAGGGTGTTGTAAAGTGTTTTCTTATACTTTCACACTAAAGGGATTTATTAATTAATTAAGGTTAATTAGAGCTTAATTGGCCTCTTTAATTCAAATCCAAGCCTTATTTATTGCATTTTTCAAGGATTTATCTCGACACTCATTAATAATATTACATAACATTTAATTTGGCAAGGTTTGAGTCCTAGAAAGATGTGCTAGGACCCATTCACAACTTTGGGCGAATAGGTCCTTACCTAGGACACCCCCTTTTTAGCATATTTGTGGTGGGATTTTAGTGATATTTCACCTCCCTAAAGCTTGGTCCTAGAAAACTGTGTTCGGACCCATTTGCCACTCTAGGCGAATGGTACTCCTTACTTAGGATACCCCTTTTTGAATTTATTAATGGCAGGATTTTAATGATTTTGAATCCTAGATCTGATGTCAGCATGTGTTATTTGAATTTTGAGGTTAATTCTTAAGTTAAGTATAAATATTTAAGGTTAATTCACATAGTTTCATCTAAGCAATCCTAGATCTTCATAAGCAATCAAGAGTAAATTTACAAGGGAATTATAGAGCACTCAAGAGCATTTCAAAGGAATTCAAAGGATAGATTATTGAAGTTTTATTACAAAAATTCAAGATCATATTGAATCATGTCAAAGGCATAGTGCGTCAAGCATGTTGTTGAGTTGGAGTGTTGATGTAGTATTCAAGATCCAGGTTGAGCATTATTTCATATCCAATTCAAGATCAAGGTCTACATTCTTCATGGAAACTTCATGTTATATTACAGATTTACATTCCAAGACTTCATCCAAGGTATCATTGCTTCATGTTTCATGTTTCATTGTTTCATCATAAGGTTTAATTACCTAAATGGGGTTTGACCAAGGCAAACCCCTATTCCCTAACAATCAATAAGTTTTTCTCCTCTTTGATATGTGATTGCAGGTTTCAGGTTGAAGATCAAGTGGAGAACAAGATTGAAGCAAAGTTGTCAAAGTTGAAAAGTTGCAAAGTTGTCATCTATCTTGCAAGAACACAAAAACAAAGCTACAAAATTTGTTTTAGAATTTTGAGAGCTGGTCACCTGGGAGTTGGAAGTGTAGATATTAAAGAATAGAACCCAGAAGTCAATTTTTAGAAACCCTAACAGGGGCCCATTCACCACTTTGGGTGAATGAGTCCTCAATGACCTCAAAACATCACTTTTTTAGCAAGGTACACATTGTTTCAGCCTTTCAAAACCTCCCTTATTGTTGTCATAATAGTTAGGATTGGTTTCTGATTGTTATTTATGCATTTTAGCCCTCATAAATTGAGTGAAACCTTAGAAAAACATAGGGGTTTGTCATCTTGTTAATCCATTTTAATAAACCCCTATTTTTCTATGTTTCACTATGAAATAATAAAAAATGACATGGATCTCATCATGATTTCCTGTACACAAGATCTAGGGCTTCTTCATTAGGTCATCAATCTCTAACACTTTCTATTCAATTAGAAACGCTCATACCAAGTTTCTAGATGGTGCTTTCTTGGTTCTTCCTCCTAATATGTCTATGCCATGTGGCTTTGTCTTTCTAGATTATAGAGATACAAAAATTGAGAAGGATCCCATAAACTACATCGTAGGTAAGTAGGTTCTTCTAATTACAAATTTGAAAATTCTATTCTCATGGATGAGATGGAGAATGATTCATCTAGTTTGAATATGAAATATCCTATTATTTATTTGGATATAAATTCATTGGGGAGGTAGAAAATTTTAGTAAATAGGTTTTAATTAGCTCTTCTACAATTTTTGGCCAAGCTTGTCTACTTTACATGAATCAATTCACATTGGGCCATATGCCAAGGAATTTTTAAGTTTTGTATTCCTCTCTTAAGGATAAGGATATCATGCTTGAATAAAACCATTAGATTTAAGATAAATACTACCTTTGTTTGAAATAATGGTATATTCTAGATTCAATCCGTGACTAAGTATTTTTCTTTTACTCTATGAACTTCTTTCTTGTTCTATATGTTCTTTAGTCTTCTAAGGGAATCTCCATTCATTAGAAAAAGTATGCCACTGATTTACTTCATCATTTTAGCATGGATGATTGTAAATCAACTCTTACACCATTTTAGTCAAGGGTGATCCCACAATATTGGTTTACAATTTTTGGCCAAACTTGACACTGAAATAATTTTTTCTAACTAAATCTTCACTTTTGGGCACCTATAGTGGCTAAACCATGAGGAATTTGAAGATGATGCTAACTAGTGATTTGTGAAATTTTGTCTATAGATTCTAAATATATTTTTTTCAAAATTTTTGGAATCATATTGCACTTTTTTTTCCATCTCCTTTGAAAACTAGTTTTTTTTCAAAACACCATTTTAAGGAGTTATGCTCACCGTATACAACATAATTTTTTTTCCAATAAGGATAAAATTCTAATTTTTTGAATTTAGATTTGTAACTATGATATCTATCACTTTGATTTTTTCATAGTGTTTTATTGAATGATTTTTCCTTAATCAAGTTTTGAAGTCAAACCAATTACAATTCAGACATAGGTAATTGTATACAACATAATTTTTTTGTATGTATTGAAATTCAATTTTTTGTTGGATCAAGGACTTCAATATCTAGTGCATGGTATTTTTCATTTTATTTTTGATAATCTACTATTTTTCCACATGTGTTGAACAAAGAGCTTGATTTTCGGTGAAAAACCTACATTCACAAGAAATACAAAATAAATATATAATAATCAAATTAAATTTATTTAAATTTATACTTTTTCAAAAGCTTATAATAAGGACTACATACTCACAAAAAATTAAATTTTAAATGAATTTATTTGATGCCCCAAAAGATAAATCAAAAGTGGTTTTTTATCAACATTTTGATGGGTGTAAAGGAGACTCCATTATAGTTATGGTTTAAAACTAGCGGGGTTCTATCCAAGGGGGTTTGATATAAGGTGGTTTGATCAAACCCTCTTTAATTGGAATCCTCTAAATGAAACTTTTCAAGGCTTAAATCATTATATTTTCTAAAAATATGTGATTTCAGCAAAAATCAGGATCTCTGAGAAAGTGTAAAACAGTATTGTGGGATCACCCTCAAGTATCACATTAGCTAACACTTGCACCACAACTAGTGTTGATGTTACTTTATATAAAAATCTGGTGGATGTTAGGATTTAGGAAAACAAGATCATAACAACAAAAATCTTGTGCATCCACAAAAAAACACTTGCACACAATGATCCTAATTCACTTTATCAAAAATATTGATAAAAGAGATACTTAAAAGTACAATATGAGCTTTATTATAGGAAAGGAAGAGGTAATACACCTATCATGTGGATTGATAAGTGCCCCATAATGTGGTACAAATGAGAAGATAAGTTTCCTATAGGTGTCAACCTTATGATCACTTGGAATGTGCAAGCCAACAACCTATTTTACCAAATCATCGACCTTGATGTTAAGTGGTGAGTTACCTTTTCAAGGTGAGATGGAAAGTATTCTAACCTCAAAATAGGTAGCACATGAGGTTTACCAAATAACTTGATAACCTCTAAAGGTCTAAAAGGTTCCACATTCAGTTAGACATGATGTTTTCTAACCCCATCAACCTAAGTACACTTAAGTATAGTTAATAGATAAATTATTCACTCTAACGACCCCCTAAAGTGATACTTGGGGAGATCACAAAAGTGCAAATAGATAGAAATGGGTCTTGGCCATAAGGCCATGTTAGGTACCCATGTACAAAGTTTCTCATAAAGTGGAGTAAAGGAGAAAGCCCAGTGGGAACCAAAACTCTCTCCAAAAAGAGAAAGAAGGATTGAAGACCTTCTAAAAGGATGTCCCATGATGATAGGAACATCATGATGAAGAACTATTGAAGCACGTCGAATTTAAAATTTTCCAAAGATGAACTGGTGTTTGCTAGAATCAATGAACCTCCAAGAAATATAGATCAAGATACGAGATAAAAAACACTGTATGAGTGAACATATGATTTAAATTCTTTAAAATTATCTAGAGCTTATGATTTTTCTTTGATAAATGTCACCCAAGTCATTCTATAATAATCATCTATTAATAACATGAAATACCTATCACTTTGAGATCTTCTTAAGTTCTGGTAGGTCCACATAGGTCTATATGCACCATCTCCAAAGGTCATGCAGTAGAATATTCTTTAGTTTTGAAGCTCTTCTTTGTTTTCTTTCCAAACTAACATTCTTTGAAAATTGCATTGATATGATTTATAATCCTTAGCAGATCTCTCACAACACAAGAGAACTAATCTTTTACTATGCTATCAAAGTTAATGTGACCCATTCTTCTATGCCATAGCTAGCTTTCATTGATTTATGATATAAATCACTTAACACCAGCACCTTTGAGCTGTTAAACATTTCCTTCTATCCTTGTTCCTGCAGTAACCAAAGTTCAATGGAGCTTCTTTTATGATTTATCATCTTGAAAAACCAACTTGTATCCTCTGCTGCACATTTATCCTACAATGAGAAGATTATGTGGGAGACCCTTGACATAAAGAACATCATCTATTTTATTCTTTCCATCAAAAATAACTAAACGTTTTCCACAAATCTTAGTAGATGTATCATCGAAAAACTTAACAAGAACACCATCATATTTGTGAAGTTTAACAAACTTACTCTTGTCACCTATCATATGATTTGAGCATCCACTATCAATTATCAAGTAGTTTCTCTCATATCTTGCATGAAAAGTAGTCAACATAGTTCCTTTAATATTGTGACCTATGTCCAAAGCACTTTCCTTCACACATCTTTTAGGATTAGCAGAATTTGTTCCCTCATTTAGAGCCAATGAACAAGCATTCGTCACTATCCTCATCAAGGTAGTCTAATTCCTCATCATTAGATACACCATTTTATTTTTTAACATAATAACTCTTCTTGATATATTTACCCTTATGATCCTTGGGTGATCCCACAATATTGGTTTACACTTTCTCAGAGATCCTGATTTTTGCTGAAATCATATATTCTTAGAAAATATAATGATTTAAGCCTTGAAATATTCCATTTAAAGGATTCCAATTGAAGAGGGTTTCATCAAACCACCTTAGAAAAAACCCCCTTGGATAGAACCCCACTAGTTTTAAACCATACCTATAACAAAGTCTCCTTTACACCCATCATTATTCTGATAAAAAACTACTTTTGATTTATCTTTTGGGGGATCAAATGAATTCATTTAAAATTAATTTTTTTGTGAGTATGTAGTCCTTATTATTAGCTTCCCAAAAAGTATAATTTTAAATAAATTTAATTTGATTATTATATTTATTTTTTATTTCCTGTGAATGTAGGTTTTTCACCAAAAATCAAGCTCTCTATTCTGCACATGTGGAAAAATAGCTCAGAATATCAAAAAAAATATTTGAAAAATATCAGTGCACTAGATATTGATGTCCTTGATCCAGTAAAAATAATAATATTTAATTTCTATACATACAAAAAAGTTATGTTGTATACGGTCTTCCTATGTTTGAATTGTAATTGGTTTGACTTCGAAACTTGATTAAGGAAAAAATATTCAATAAAACACTATGAAACCAAATGAAAGTGCTAGATATCGTAGTTACAAATCAAAATTTGAAAAAAATAGAATTTTATCCTTCATGGAAATAAACTTATGTTGTATACGGTGAACATCAATCCTTAAAAATGGTGTTTACTAAAAAAAACTAGTTTTCGAAGGAGAAAGAAAAAGAAGTGCAATCTGATTCCAATTTTTTTGAAAAAAATATATTTAGAATATACAGACAAAATGTCACAAATAATTAGTTTTCATCATCTTCAAATTCCTCATTGTTTAGCCACTATAGGTGCCTGAAAGTGAAGATTTAGTTAGAAAAAATCAGTTCAGTGTCTAGTTTGGCCAAAAATTGTAAACTAGTATTGTGGGATCACCCCCTTTTGTTTGTCATTTGTAACTTTGATTGAAAATTTAGAAGCATAATGACTTATCTTTACACAATTGAAACACTTAAGGGTAACTTACCTCTGTATTTTCTTGTGCCCTTTTTCAATCTCCTTACAAATTTTTCTTCCTCCTCATCAAAATCATCACGATCTAATTTGAATCATCTTTCTCAGCCTTGTTGACTTTAAAAAGGAAATTTCTTTCTTTGTAGCATCTTGATCAAATTCTCTCAATTCAAAAGAAATTAAAGCACCAAACATTTGATCTCTAGAATATTGATCTAAATGCTGAGCTTCCTCAATAGTAGAAACTTTAGAACTATAAGATTTAGGAAGAGTTATCAATACCTTTTTTACAACTTCACTTTATTCTAGCTTGCCACCAAGACCATTCATGGCATTACCAACTTCATCCACTATGAGCATGTAGACCGGTGTAATGCCTTCATCTTTTGACATCCTTAGGTTTTCAAATTTGTCTTTGAAATTTTGCATCTTTTCTTTCTTGACCTTAACATCTCCTTCATAAATGCTCTTCAACTTCATCCAAACCTCTTTAGTAGTTTTGAGACTTATAACCTTTCCAAGTTTAGAATAAAAAAGACCACTTAAGATAGCATTCCTTGCTTTTCCATTATTCTCATAATCCTTGACCGAGGTCATCATCACTTGTTAGACTATTAGCAGGCATAGTATATCTAGTTTCAACTGACTTCTAGACTCCAAACCCTAAAGAGACAAGAAAGGCTTCCATCTTGTCTTTCAAATAAGCATATAATTCATTCCATCAAACATAGGATCTTTTCCACCCTTCTTGTGCGTCATCCAGATCTACCTCAAGTGGTTAAGCTTCTTCTAATGAACCACAACTCTGATACCAATTGTTAGACACATAGGAAAACTAAGAGGGGGGTGAATAATTTGTACATTGAAACCTTATACCCTCATTAACCATCAAACCCTTATTATAATTAGCAGAATGTAAACTAATGAAACTTAAAAATATTCAACACCATACACAAGAGAACAACAAATTTACCTAGAAAACCCAAATCAAGGAAAAACCACAATGAGGATTAGCTTACATATATATGAATAGCAACACAAAATACAATAGGTTCATTGTCAAAAGGGTTCACTACCTAAAAGAGAAGAATGACTCACTGCTAAAGGCTCACTACCTAAAGGAATCACTATCCATTTGAAAGAAAGAATAATAGAAGAAGATTGTTATACAGAGATCCACTATCTATGAGCAACATAAAAAGACCACCACTACAACTCTACAGGTCATCCACAACCTTTGGCTCACTGTCTCTAGCAACTTTAGGCACATTGAAAATGCAGACACTTTCTTCTCACTACATCCGGTGGTCTTAGGCGTTTAAGCTTGCACTTAGATCACCACACTTGATCACATTTTCATCACACAACACTCACACATCTTTCATAATTAACCTTGCTTTTATATCCTTCACAACCTCAAAAAATTTCTCCATGTCAAATGTATGCACCTCAAACATGCAATCACTAAAAAGGTTGGCACCAAACAATTTCACAATGGAAATAAGTGAAGGTAGACAACACCAAGGGTTAACTAGGACCCAAATATATACTAACACACTTCACCATGCTTCCACAAACAATAAACAACTTCCGCAATTAGCGCTAGCACGCTAGGTCAACCAAACCTACACTAAAAATAACATGTAACTATATACACACCTCTCCAAGTCTGGAAACACCACATAGAATAGATATAAAAATTTCATAACATCCAAGAATATTCAACTTCATTAGAATATCCAACACTACTAACACAACCACCTGAAACTAAAGAACACATTCATTTTGTGCAACCATACATACTGCCACATAACACAACTTATGAATCCAAGCTTGTAGAGTAATTGAACACTAGATACATTGGGGAAAGGTAGATACAAACAATCTTAACACCTTCCCAAATCCGCAAGACAAGAAACCTCAATGCAGAGAAATGCAGAGCAATTCCATTTCTCCCAAACCACCTTCTTCATAGGTAAACATATTGTCAAACACATCTTCCACTATCACACGATCCAAAACCTAAAACTCTAGATATAACACCTTTGAACACCTCTGATCATCACATCCAAACCAAAAAAGCATATCTTCAACCATGAAGAAATGCTACACAACACTAACACACCTCTATCACACCGCATCTTTTTATTCAAAATTTCAAAAAGAACTTGGAAACCAAGTGAACTATTGTGCATCAACAACACCACAAACCCCAAGTGTAAGGTTGCTGGCTTTCATCATCATGAAAATATTAAGAAGGTGTGGCATAGTATGGCTGCGCAGGTGGAAGAAGGATGGATTACTGTCAAGGGTAAAAAAGATAAATCTTCACGGCCTTCTTTCGACATGACTCTTCGCTCCCACAAGAAAAGTGCTAATTGTAAATCTTGATGGGTTTTGTTTGGGTGCTGGCTTTTTTGTTGGCTGCAGGCTGTCCTTTCTGCAGCCTGGCTTTTCTTGTTGTAAAGGGTTACGGATCCCTTCAAAATATGCTTTTCCCTAATATCAAAACAACACCACAAACACCTACTCAACTTATCTACAACATCTGCAACACCTGCTCAATACCAGAAACACTTCTTAACATGACTACACTAGAGGTTGACATCAAATCACAACACTAATGACAACATAGTGCAACAATCTCCAATATTCTCCATAACCATACTGGAGGTTGACATCAATGAAAACACCAAAAAATCTCCAACAATTTCTTTCCTATTCATCAAAATTTGAAACAAAATGTATTTAAATTACAAATTAGACTCTATTTTATACATAGTCAATTTTTATTTTATTTTATTTTATTATTTTCCAAAATAATTAGTGGGGCACATGCTTAATTTTTTTTTTCAAGGTGTGTTCACTTTGAAAAAAAATAAAAAAATATATTCATTAAAAAAATTAGCAAAAGAATTAAGCATAAACTACATGGTATTAGCTAAATTTTTATTGAAATAATTTAAAAAAAATTAAAAAATAACATTTTAGGGACCCTAGACGCTTCATGCCATTTTTTTTGACAAAAAAAGATCACTTTGTGTGCTCCCCCTATTTGAACCCTCTAAAATCTACCACTTTAAAAATAAATTAGTAGTTTAGAAAGTAGATTCAGAGCATTGCAACTCTTGTTCTTGTTGCATCTTCAAATTTTGAGTGGAATTATATTCAATTCTCATCCAAGAGTAGTTTTCTTAATTAAAAAAGTGGCCATTTAAGACTCCCTTTGATTAACAATGTACATGCAACTAATTTTTAACAAATGGGTATATAGTGGTCCAAGAACTAGTTGCATTAACTCCATTGGTTTAATATACAACATATTAAGAGACTTATCACCACTACCCAAATAGAGATAATAATAGATACTCAACTAGATGCTTTAAGGAGTTTTCTTCACCACATTTACAAAAAATATATTCTTCCTTCCTCTTGCACCCTCATGAATATTCATTTTGAGCTTTCCAATTCATGAGCATAGATTCAAATCTAACTATTAGTCGCAAGTCGAGCCTATAAAACAATATATTTCTACACTATATAATAGAGATGCTTCTCTACCCTCCGACACTTCAACTTCTACCTTGGACCCTTTTAATTTGTGTCACTAAGACATGAGTGGTCACTAGCATAAAATTCTCTTCACATAGTAATGGATAATGGTTGTTACACTAGTGGAAAATTAATGCCACCTAGTAGGAAAATAAATTCCCCACAAAGATGAAACACATGCATGCCAAACAAAGAGAGTATGTGCAATGGATATAAGATACAATCATACCCATACTAGGAAAACATGTTGTCATCAATAACTAAGGAAAACCATGTCAATGAATAAGGAAATCGATCAATCTAATGATAAGGAAAATAGTTATCACCTAATTAAACTATCCATTCAACTTGTTTTACCTCATCTATCTCCTCTTATATCACTAATAGGCATTTATGTAGCATTTTATCCTTCGTTCAATTATCAAATTACTTGGTTGTAGGAAATTTATTTCTTCCAATTAAATTGCTACTAGAAACTTCCAAGAAGTTTCTTGATCAAATTCCCTAACTATTTGGATAGCTTACTTTATTGCTTCAAGCAATATCAACACCTAAACAAAATCATTTTGAGTTACAACATATCTTTATGAACTAAATTGGAGTAGGGGTGAACCTAAAAAAATTAACTAATTATTGGAGTGAAACATATCACCCATAAAACTCAACATGTGAACCTACAACACCACTAAGCACCTATAATATTAGTGCAAGTGAACTATCAATATTCTTGTAAGTGGTTTGGAAAGTTTGTTGAATGTAACTTGTAGCTTAACCCTATTGGTTCACCTAAATTGATCCATTTTTGTATCACACCTCTCTAATTAGGGGTTTTCTGGTTTCCCAAAGATTTTTGGACTGGAAAGGAAGAATTGAACTCCCACATCATTGATGCAAATTAAGAGCAACCTATCTCCAAGAGTAATTAAATATGTTCAATTCCTTCATGGAATTGATAAACCTTTCTTGAATGACTAGTAGTGTCCAATATGCCTATAACATGCCCTATCTATGAGGGAATCAACTACAACCTCACATGCAAGAACCATTGATGGACAAAAAACACCATAGGAATAATAGATCCTTGTCTTGGATGTCTTATTTTTTCAAGGAACTATGCGATATCAACCAAAAAACTCATGCCTATTCCTAACAGACATAAACCTCTATTCTCTTTGGAATGAAGTAAGAAAGTTTTTAGTTTTATTAACCCCCATAGTTTAAAGTATTTAACTCCATTGAATGGGTTTTTCTCTCACATAAACAACACAAAATTGGCATGGTTTGAAAAAAATCCATGAAGCTTCTACAACTCTTCAATGGTTTGGTTGTAGGACTAGGACTAGCTTTGGATCATACAACTCTAGATTCCAACTCTTGACGAGCTAGTCCTTTAAACTACTAGCATACTTCATATTATTCTCCAATTCACACTTTGTAGCTAATTAGAAAAACATTTCACACCATGGTTTGTTATCAAATTTACATACAATAGAAGGAATCAATGTGATACCACTTCCCTCTAATCACAAGGAAAGACTAGTTATTCATTTTTTATGTTAAACAAACATTTAGAATCCTGAAGGGAGGTCCAACCCTTACACTTTTAAATCTAAGCCTAATATCACTTTTAATTTTTTTTTTAAGGAAGCTAAGGTAGCAAAACAACTTCTTACACTAATCTTGAGAGGAGGATAATACGAAAATTTTATAGATCTTTAACAGTTACAAAAACATAAACAAAAATAAAAATGGATCGTTCATTATCATGAGATATGGGTTCTTGTGAACCACTACTCATGAAACATGGGTCAATGAGTTTGACTCGTAAAACTACATGGTTGAATCCTGATAGCAATATCATAATTTGAAACACTATGGAAATTACCTCCTACTTATCAATTGATGAGCTAAAGGGGCTCTATAATGAATGGTTCATAAGGAACAATACTTGTTGACGGTTTTATAAATGGGGTTGTAAGCTAAGTGGGGTTAACCTTGGGGAAAACTCCTTGGTTAAGCTGCCATTTGAGCTTGTAGAGCACATCGATGGGTGATCTCTCGAAGGCCCAAGAGCCACTGCGGAGCATCACCTAGATGCAATGAGGATATGGATCATTCATTATCGCGAGATGCATTCTGTAAACCACTACTCATGAAACATGGGTCAAATGAGTCAATTGTTCACCTATAATCCCTAGAGCAATATGATGAATTGAAACACTGGCGGGAAACACTCCTACTTATCCATTGGATGAGCCAAAGGGCCTGCATTGAATGGTCGATATGTCAATACTTGGTGAAGGTTTGCAAATGGCTGTGTTCAAGTGGGCTTAACCTTGGGGAAAACTCCTTGGTTAAGCATGCTTGAGCTGGAGCAACACTGAATGGGTGACTCTCATGAAGGCCTAGTCATTTCACCTCTCAGTGGAGAATCACCTAGATGCAATGAGTGCTAAGTGGATTGTTCATTATCATGAGAGATGGGTTATTTTAACCACTACTCATGAAACATGGGTCAATGAGTTTGACTTGTAAAACTATACGGTTGAATCCTGATAGCAATATCATAATTTGAAACACTGTGGAAATTACCTCCAACTTATCAATTGATGAGATAAAGGGGATCTATAATGAATGGTTCATAAGGCACAATACTTGCTGAAGGTTTTTCAAATGGGGTTGCAAGATAAGTGGGCTTAATGTTGGGGAAAAATCCTTGGTTAAGCGTGCTTGAGCTGGAGCAATAATGGGATGTGTGACCTCCCAGGAAGGCCTAGTGTTTCACCTCTGTGAGCATCACCCAGATGCAATGAGTGCTAAGTGGATCGTTCATTATCATGAAAGATGGGTTCTTGTAAATCACTACTCATGAAACATGGGTCAATGAGTTTGACTCCATAAAACTAACGCTTGAAACCTAATAGTTATCATAATTTGAAACACTATGGAAAATATTCCTACTTATCAATTGATGAGCTAAAGGGGCTCTATAATGAATGGTTGATAAGGCACAATACATGCTAAAGGTTTTGCAAATGGGGTTGCAAGCTAAGTGGGCTTAACCTTGGGGAAAATTCCTTGGGTAAGCGTGCATGGGCTGGAGCAATACTAGGATGGGTGACCTCCTGGGAAGGCCCAATGCTTCACCTCTGTGAGAATCACCTAGATGCAATGAGTGCTAAGTGGATCGTTCATTATCATGAGAGATAGGTTCTTGTGAACCACTACTCATGAAACATGGGTCAATGAGTTTGACTCGTAAAACTACACGGTTGAATCCTAATAGCAATATCATAATTTGAAACATTGTGGAAAATACCTCCTACTTATCAATTGATGAGCTAAAGGGGATCTATAAGGAATTGTTTATAAGGCACAATACTTGCTGAAGGTTTTGCAAATGGGGTTGTAAGCTAAGTGGGCTTAACCTTGGGGAAACTCCTTGGTTAAGCGCACTTGAGTTGGAGCAATACTAGGATGGTGACCTCCCAGGAAGGCCGGATGCTTCACCTCTATGAGCATCACCTAGATGCAATGAGTGCTAAGTGGATTTTTTATTATCATGAGAGATGGGTTCTTGTGAACCACTACTCATGAAACATGGGTCAATGAGTTTGACTCATAAGACTACATGGTTGAATCCTGATAGCAATATCATAGTATGTGATTCTTACGAAACATTGATGTGATTGATATTAATTTTCTTCCTATTGTAGTTAATTATGTTGTAGTAAGCCACACATAACTTGAAAAGTGATGTTTGTAGAATCACAAGATATGATATTTCTAAGTCTTACATAAAATAATGTTATACCTTAGAAATTAGTAGATCTGATGTTAATAAAAAATATCGCTACTTTGAACATTATCTCTAACTTGAAAATTGGTGTATTATTGCTTCCAAATTATAAACTCAAATTCTCATTTAGTTTAAATTTTTTCTTTCACTAATTGTAGGAGTGTTCCCATAAACTTCTTATGAAATTAGAGCATTATATTTCTAGGCAAATATATTTATATACTTTACAAAATAAATTATAAATATATTAACACTTTTAATTTGATATCTAGATTAATATAAAATATATGATATTTTGTATTCTTTTCATAATTAAATATCAAAATTTTAAGGTTATTATTTCTCATGAGAATTGGTGATGCCTAAAAATATTTATTAAATAAATGATCCAATATAAACATATAACCTTTTTAAAAATGAATCATCTTACTTTTCAATTTTATATTTATTTTTTCAATAGAGAGATAAATGACCCTTAGAGCTTGTTAGTTTACCTAAGAGAAGAAAATTGTTCGGTTGTATGTAGGTGTATAAAAAAATAGAGTAGATGGATGATTAGAGAGTTATAATTTTAAACTGGTGGCCAAGGGTTATTCCTAGAGAATGAGAGTTGATTTTAGTAAAATAAATTCTCTTGTTCTTAAGTTATCATCTATTAGATTCTTGTTATCTTTTACTACAAATTATAATATTGAGGTTGAAAATATGTATGTTAAATATGATTTCTTGTATGAAGATCTTAAAGATGAGATGTATATGTGATATCCTAATGGTTTTACTATTAAAGGGAAGAAACATTTGCTTTGTAGGTTGAAACATTCTAATTTGTATGGTTTGAAATAGTCTCCCTACACATGGTATTAAAATTTTGATGCTTTGCATTGTATTTGATTTTTTTACAAGTGAAGAGGATCATTGTGCATATCTTAAAATTACTATTGATAAATTTCTAATCATTGTATTGTATGTGGATGCTATGCTTCTTATTACTAATAGTAAAAAGATGATTATGCAAATGTCTTAAAACTTAGCTTTTTAGTATATTTGACATGATGAATTTAGGGGTAGACAAATTTATCCATGAGATGAAAATTACTAGATATTGACTCTACAAAAACTTTTGGTTGAGATAGAGTATGTTGATGTCATTTTATAATGGCTAGTACCTATTATGTGCATGAAATCTATTTCAATGTGAGTTAAATTGTAATACATTAAAATAACACAAAGAAAAAGAAAAAAACACTCAAGATTAGGAAAAAGAAGTCAAATAAGAATATAATTTAACAAAATTAAACTATCATAGACTCCATGCTGTCTATATGTTACTGCGATAGTCGATTAGATGTGTGCTCATTAACAATTTCAACCATATAACAACACTCTAATAATAAAAAATGAGTGAGTTTTTTTTAAATGGCTAATTGTGAGATATACAGGTTTGGAGGAAAATGGGTGAAGGGATAGGATTAGACAATGGGATCAAGGTTTGAGATGAGAGGTGATCTCACAACTCATGAGATTGTGACAAGTGGTACAATGAGATGAGTTGAGAGGGATAAGTGTACTATGAGTTACCTCAGGTATAAGGTGCCCCATAAATGAAACTCATATCTTCTCACTCAAAGAGGAAAAGAAAGGAATTAAAATTCCTTGTTATTATTTTGAGGAAAAGGACCCATGCCCTTAAGTACAAGGGTCTTTTTTCAAAAAGGGAGAGCATTTAAGGTTGAATGTGAGGGGGAAGATTGTGTGGGTATTTGGAGTAGGTTAGCCCACTTAATCAAGGATTAAGTGTGTGCACATGGATAGGGAGTGAATTAGGTGAGGATTACATGTTAATAAGAACTGATGGAGGATGGGACATGTGAGGGGAATTAATTAAATAAGAAATTATTTATTTAATTTTTAGAAGAAAGGGAATAAGGATGGGTAAATAATTAGAGATAATTGTTTACCTAAGGTTAGACCTAAGGAGATATAGAAGAAGCGATTTTAGACGAATATTAGGATGGTGAATATTACTTAGCTAATATAGGGATCATGGGTAAGATGAATTAGGGTAAATTAAACAAATGTGAATGGTCTATGAAGCAATTTTGTCCTTAATCTTTTTGGTTTTCGGCCCTTACCATTTTTAGCTTCGAGATAGGTCCGCACTTAAAGAAGAAAAAACTACTTCGAAAGGAACGCAATTGGCCACGTGGTGGTTGTGCGGATTTTGTATATCATTTTCCTTTCAGGTGCAAACCAAGGCACGTGCCATTTTGGTGGGGATTTTCTTTAAATCCATTCTCATAAATCTGAGATTACCCACCCGCTTGACATGTCATCTATTCGCTTCGACATTTTGTATTTTTGTGGAGTGACCTCTTTGGGTAGAGTTTTTCATAATGCATTGGGTATCTTGCTTTCGGGGTGGAACCTTTGAGTTGGCGTCATTGACCTCTATGGTTGATTGATTAGATTTTTTCCAGTTGTGAATGAAATCTAGTTGTTCTATGACAACTATCTTCGCTAAATAGCTAAAGACCATTAATGAAGCAGTTGGGACTTAATGAGCAAAGATTGCTGCGATCTAATCAAGGTCTAGGATCGGATTGTGGGCTATCAGAACAAGGAATTTGGTAGTTTCTACTTCTGAAATGTTTGTGGTGATGCTCTCTTCTTTTGGTTTATAAATAGGGGTTGGCAACATAAGCAAAAAAGTTAGAAAAATTACTTCAAAAAGCTTTTCGAAGGAGATATATCTAGTAGGGAGTTTCATTTTTTCAGAAGTAGAAAGTTTTACAAAATACTGCTATTCTTTGGCATGCTATATTTTAACTCAAACTATCATCGGATTGGCATCCAATTTTTATTTTTTAGTTCATATAATATTGAAGTTCAATCTATTTGGAGGAAATCTTCAAAACTGTGCATTTTATGGCCTTTGTCAAATTTCTTTATGTTTTGTTCATGTTAAAAACATTGTGTTAAGCTTATTTTTATAGTTTGGGTAGCTAATTTCCATGTTGTTAAGCTTCAATGTTGAATGATAGCTTTCAGAAATCGAATTATGTTTGTTGAACTTCTCCATTTTCTGTAAAAGTTGTTATTTTCCATATTATGTCATACAGGGAGAAAGGGTTCTGTAATTTTCTAGATATTTTTGTTAATATGTAGAGTTTTCTTATCTCTAATCGGACCTTAATGGGTACTTACCATAGAAAGATTTGAAAGACTCCACTATGCTTTCACTAAGCCTTTGTTGCTCTTTCTCTTCCAAACAATGAAGGGTCTACAACATTCTGTGTCTATTATATCATTTATAAGGAATAAGTTGAGGTTTGAAATGTTGGAAAAGATTTGGCGCATCACCATTTTTTATGTTTTATTTGCATTTCTCTCTACTATTTCCCCCAACACAAAGAAGAGCCGACTTTCTATAAAAATCTTAGAGGTTATTCAGTGAGGCACAAATTGGTCCCCCTTGTTGAATTTCCCATAAGGTTGTCAGAGAGATACAAGCTTTGATGATCAACAATTCTTTTTCTGGCATGCTCAGTGGGACTCATGTTTTTTTGAATGCCTGATTAGAATTCAGGAATATTTCTTAAATTAGACCAAGAAAAGAGGCTGGAAATTTCATGCCCAAAATCCAAAGAAGAGCATCTTCAAGAGGCCATTTCTAGTACTCCCAGTTACCTACCTCAATATTAAGGAGAAGAAGACTTACAGGTTTTGTATCACTTGTAAGAATCAATCGGGTAAGAAGTGTTAGCCCGTAGTCCAGAGCTTTATCTACTCTACCAGGAGGTTAAACTTTCCAAATCAGAACACCTGTGTACCCTATCCATATGAATCTAGTTTCAATGGCTCATCTACTTACTCCTAGAAATTTTGTAACTTGGGATAGCAGTAGTCTGCTACAACTGCCTACGCCTCCAGATGTATGGCTTGCCATACCTGCCAATGCTCTCAAGGCCATCCCAAATTTTTCTGAGGAGGATTTCAAGACCCCTTCCAAACATCTCCAAGATATAGTAGAGGTGTGCAAAGTACATATCATAGCATAAGAAAATATGGCTCTTAGGTAACTATTAGTCACATCTTTCAAGGGAAAATCCCAAGATTGGTATAGGTATCTAGCTTCCGATTCTATTTTCTCTTGGGATCAACTTGGAGAGAAGTTGTTCGAGCGTTTCTCTGAAAAGGGAGATCACTCCTTGTTGCTGCATAAATTAATCACCATCAAAAGGGCCCCGCAAGAGGCCATGAGTGACTTCAACACCAGGTTTCACAAAAATTGGCAAAGAATTCCTATGACCTCCAGGCTCCCAACCACTATGGCATTCATGTTTTACCTAAAGGATCTTAATTCAAATATCATGGTCATGGTAACCTCTATGGGAGGAGTTATTTTGCTTGATGCATATGATCTGGCTATGCACACAAAGAATAGTCTAATTGATGCTAGGAAGCTCCCACCATGTTTTCCAAAGCCCATGTTCGCAAAAATACTAGGTAGTCCCCAGGAAGAAGCAACTCTGAGCACCTTCACTTCATAAGAAATTATGTTGGATATACCACTATCCATGTACATATACCCTGGTGCTTAACCAAGCATGTCAGGCTTCTCTTCACTAGCAACAGATGTTAATGATATGAAGAATCTCATGTGGTCTTTTGCTAATGAGCTAGTCCTCATCTGATGACAACAAGCAACACCTCCAAAGCAAGCCACACAGACCTACCAAGGAGGAAGGCCATCTTACCAACATAATGTATATCAAGGAGCCTCGAAAGGGGGAAGTCAACTATCAACGCCCACAAACCAAATAGTTCTAGTTACCATGCCTCTCCACGCTGCTAGGAACAACCCAAGTAAGGATTTAGTCCTAGGCCAAAACAACCTGGTGGAGAATGAGAACGCGTGGTGCTTCCTGTGTAATGATAGTCATATGCCCCAAAATTTTCTGAGGGGAAATATTTAGTAGAAGATAGAGAAACAAAGAAGCAAAGGTGTATTCTCGGTTATGGAAGAATATCAGTCTCCTGAAATGTAGAATGCCTCATGAACACACAAATGCAAGGAATTTCTTTAGAGCAGAGCCAGGATATCGTGACTAGACCAAGCACTTTTCTCATGGATGGACGAGGAGGACACAATATTCACAAATAAAGTTCTAACAACTAGTACCCTATAAGTACAATCAGACTACAACACAAGGTCGAAAAGAAGGCTCACTAGAGAGTACGTGCAACAAGTTCCACAACATCCA
>VDFB02320074.1:0-85203 GCA_007258455.2 Sequoia sempervirens | reverse complement strand
TGCTTACACTGATGTAGATTGGGCTGGTTGTGTAGATGATCGAAAGAGTACAAGTGGTGGTGCATTCTTTCTTGGAGGAAGATTGGTTTCATGGTTAAGTAAGAAATAGGATTCAGTTTATTTATCCACTACAGAAGCTGAGTACATTGCTACAACATCTTGTTGCACATAGGTTTTGTAGATGAAGCAAACATTGAAGGATATTGGAGTGATATGTGATGAGCCTATCCCTATCTTCTATGATAATACAAGTGCTATAAACATTTCAAAAAATCTGGTAATGCATTCAAGAACAAAACATATATCTATCAGATATCATTTCTTGATAGAGAAAGTATTGGAGAATGAAGTCAGATTGGAGTGTGCCTACAAAGGATCAAATTGCAGACATATTTACTAAGGCTCTTTCGAAGGATAATTTTGAGTATCTCAGGGAGAATTTGGAGGTCATTGGCTCTCCTTCTTTAAACTAGGTGCACATGGGGGTGCATTAGTCTAGTGGATTTACAGATTCTTCATTTGTCTAAACTGATGAATGGATCTACTCCACATGTGGAGTAGAAAGTTTCATTGTTGCAGTATGAATTGTGTGGGTGCAATCCTAAGGGGGAGTGATATGAGTTTTTGTCTTTTCCATTGATGTCAAAGGGGGAGAGAGAGTCATGTGAAAAAAAATGAAAGAGAAAAGAGGGAAAAAAGAAGAAGCTGAAAGGGAGAGAGAGTATTGAGATGTTGTCTTTGATGGTTTTTCACATCATGTGTTGCCATCAATGACAAAGGGGGAGATTATTGCAAGTATGAGTAAGTTTGGTTATGTTGCCATTGATGTTGTCATTGATGTCAACACAGTACAGGATGTTGCAGGTTGTGCATGTATAGTTGAGATGTTGTGAGTACATGGAGCTATCTTTGTGGTGTTGTAGGTGTGTTGAGTGAAGACAAAGTTGTGTGTGTTCAAAATGTGCTCCAGTTTGTGCTTTGCATTTCTTTTGTGTTGATCCTATGCCTATGCAGATCTAAAGTGTTGTTAATGGGCATCTATTGGTGATATCTCTTGGATTGTAGCTTCTAGTTTAATACAGAGTGAAAGTTGTGTTCACCAGTGTGTGAACTTATTTGGCAGAGTTGTTTGTCTGTGACTGGGAGAAATGTTTCTGCTCCGTAGTCCTCTGCTAGTTTGTTTCAGGTTTTATGGATCTGGTAGAAGGCTTGTAATGATGTTGTCTATGTTCTGGAAAAGGCATTCATGGTTTGGTGCTCCAGAAGACAAGTTTTGGAGTTTTTGTGTGTCTGTGCAGTCCGAATGGACTGATGGAAGGTGTTCTATGTTTGAAGATTGTTGCACTTGCTATGGATGAATCTGAAGGTATCTAAGATGTGTTCTAATATATGGTGAAGCATGTTGTGTCATATGCATGTTATCTTCTTGTTGCAAAAGTGTGTACTTTAAAGTTCATTTGTGTTTTCATTAGGTTTGGCCAACTTGGTGTTTACACTTCATACGAAGGATAAGTGTTAATTAAGGAAGTGTGTGATTGACCTGAGACGTTATTTTGGGTCTTGGTTAAGTGTTGATTTGGTCCACTCTCATTCTCTTCCGCCGCGAGAATGATTGAGTTTCTGACCTAATTTGAATTTGTAAATTGAAGTGTGTGTAGTCAACCTTAGAGAAAGTTTCTAATGTTGAAGATGGTATAAATATATGACAAGTTGAGTTGTTTTGTATCAATCGATCAAGTATGCCACAAGTGTAAGAAGTAGAGTGTGTGAAAGTGAATTGAGGTAGCAACACTTTAATGTGTTAGATTCTTGAAAGCAGTGAGCTAATAGTGTCTACAATTCTTCTGATCAAGGTTACGAATATGTGTAATTTGTTACGGTGGATATTTTTTGTAATCTTTGTATTTATAGGCAGTGAGCCTCCTTTTGGACAGCGATTCCTATCTGTAGGCAGTGAGCCTCCTTTTGGACAGTGAGTCCTATTTATAGGCAGTGAGCCTTGTATCCAGACAGTGAGTCCTTTATGGGCAGTGAGCCTCTTTGTAATCGGTTTTGGAATTACTTTATATTGTGAGCTAATCCTCACTGTGGTTTTTCGCTTATTGGGTTTTCCACGTAAATCTAGTGTTTTTTGTGTTGATATTGCTTTTTGTTATTTGCATTTCATGTTTATACTTATTAATAGAATTAAGTGGATTTGAAGTTGATAAGTGTTTGAGATTTGTGATTGAATTTGGTGACAACTAATTCACACCCCCCTCTCAATTGTCTTGCGCCTTTCAACAAAATAATTTTAAGACTACTTTCCTCTTGATACTTTTTTAGATTATTCACTAGTTTTTTTTTTTAAATTATGGAAAACCTTGCAAAACAAATGATTAAAGGGGGTTTTGCTTCAATCAATCCCCTTGCGGGATTTCCCAAAAATTTCCATTTGATCAATATGATTGATATAAATATGAAGATATCATCATACAAATAATTTTCCCCTATTCTAATTACAAACATTAGATCTTGGCATATTGGCAATTGAAGGAAAAGACGCAAAGGTAGGGTTTGAGGTATGACAAAAATGTAACAAATGGAAATAAAAACTAGAAAATTTATAATATATATAGAGTTGTCATAGATAGATTTGAGATATAAAAACAATTTGATGGAAAATACTAAGGCATATAAAATTTATGAAATAAATGTCGACACTAGGTTTTTGAGGGTTAGAAAGGAGGAAGGGTGAGATGGTTGAAGAAGAAAAAATAAATATGTTTATCCACAAAGAAAAATATAATAAAATATTGAAATAGACTTAATATTATGATTGATATGACTGATTAGACAAGTGGTTTTGATTAAAATACAAAATACAAACACAATACAAGAATATAAGGTCCCAAGGATTTGATGGAGGTAGGATGAGCTAAGGGAATAAAAAACTCAAACAAACAAAGATACAATAATAAAAAAGTAATGAAAATATGGTTTACTAATAAAATGATTGGTATGATTGATTAAACAAATGGTTTTGACTCAAAAATACAAAATATAAACACGAAACAAGACTATGTGAGGTCCTAAAGTTTTAATGGAGGTATGATAAGCTAAGGAAATAAAAAACTCAAAAAAATGATTCTAACCATTGAGGAAAATATAATAAAAGCACAGCAAAAATTATTAAATGGTAGATCACATAAGAAAATAAGAATATAATTTTTTTTTTTTTTTTTTAATTTATTTTAGATATATGATGAAAAATATCAAGTAAATACAAGATATGGGGCTCCATAGCTTGCAATAGAGCTAGGAGGTGACGAGAATAGGAATTGATGACCAAAATGGCTATTTTTATGGATTTAAATGGATGGGTATGCTTTAAGGATGATTGAGGAATGAGACCTTATAGATTGGCACCAAAACTTACATAAAAATCAAACTATTTTCATGAAAACCCTAGACTGGCTAGTGTAAAAACTCAAAAATGGTATACCATCGTTACTTGTTTTAGTTGTAGAGGTCTACAAAGAAAAAAGTAATTCTGGTTCGATTCAAATTAAATTTAAATATTTATAGATGTTTTTTCATTACTAACATAGGCTCTCTCTCTTGGAGGAAAATACTCCAAAATTGCATTCGAAATGAAAACTTATTGTTCTAGTGTAAAAAAATTACTTTGGAGGCCTTGTTAAAGAAAATTTTGGAGGAAATTTGGTTTCAAAACATAGTAGCTATGTGTGGCATAATAAAATTAAATATCTGTAAAATATTTATCTTCCTTGGAAAAAGATAAATTTTCATCCCCATTTGTCCAAGGGGAAGGCATTGACTAAGGACCTTAAAAGTCAATTTTTGAGGAAAGGCTAATGGTAAGGTTTTGGTAGCCAATTTTAATGACACAAACATGAAAATATATTTAAATTAATTCTTTAGGGTTCCAAAGGTAGCTATGTCACTAGGTTTAATTGGCAATGACTCAATTAAATTATTTCATGAAAGAATTTTAAAAGGTGGCCAAGTTGAGGGTAGGGAAACATTAAGGAGGGGACACTTAGGACCAATAATAAAATAAAAATAAAAATAAATAATAAATAAAAAAAGGCTAAACACATAAAATAGGCTAGTAGACATAGTCAAGCCAATAAAAAGGTTAGGGAAGAAAACAAACGAGGTAAAAGAGATCAAAACACATGTGCAACATGATGACTAATTAAAGTGCAAAACATAAGAAAAAAATTTGAAATATATGTAATTTTTTATCTTAAAATTTCTAATGAGATATATGTGTTGTTCCTTGCACACATGCCCCATTGAAAATGAGGACCCCCTTTTATTTTTTCTTTGTTGGGTGTTTCGTTTTCCTTAAGTGGTTTCCCTTTAGATCAAAGAAAAGGTCTTGATCCATAAATTTGAGGTCATATGGTGAAATTGGGAGTTTTTTTATGGAGTTGCAAAGATTTCAAGATCATCTAGATGAATCTGAATTCTTTGCAACACCCATAAAAGTAAAAAATTATGTAGTAGTATCAAAATTGTGAGAATTATTGCATGTTGCGGAAATCCAACCCCCACTTAGATATGGTAAAATGCAAGCCAAATCTTCACAAGATCAAATGCATGTCATATTTTCATAGTGGTCAATTGGTCATCAAATTCCCACATAAGTTTCAAAGTGCTTGCCACCTTGTCAATATAGAAGTGCATTTATTATGTGTGTGAGTCAAGGTATAAGTAATATGATTTAGGTTTTTTGGGTCATTTTGCAAACAATTAAAAGTTGTTCTCTTTTGGATCTCTCTATAATTTGGGTGCCCATGCTATCGTGGGTGATTTATTGACTTCCAATTTGTATTGCATCCCTTCTATATGCTAGGTATGTACTTGTATTTGTAATGGAGTGAATTTGCACCCCTTGCAAATTCCATATTTATGTACCTCCTACCTTAGAAAATTGAATTTGATAATGCAATTCTACGTCCTTCATTTGCTTCCCATCCACTTGGCAGTTGTTTTTTTGTGTTGGTGGAGGATATTTTTTCAGGGATGCTAGTGTGACGTGTGTATGTTTGCACAGCGTGTTGTCGTCTTAATAGGATTCTTGCCTATGGAATCCGTAGAGGCGTTACAATTCTCCATTGGCGATGAAGAGTAACGTCTCTGCTCCCTTGACCAATCTCAAACAACTCCTTTGCCTCTAATTTCATCTTCAAATGCCTATCTCATTCATTC
The DNA here is from genome assembly GCA_007258455.2 of Sequoia sempervirens. Taxonomy (NCBI): domain Eukaryota; kingdom Viridiplantae; phylum Streptophyta; class Pinopsida; order Cupressales; family Cupressaceae; genus Sequoia; species Sequoia sempervirens. The sequence goes on along the minus strand of VDFB02320074.1, from coordinate 79,983 downwards.
AACTCATCTTCTTGGCATTCTACTTGATCATTCTCACTTCTACACACTTCATTCACAACATTCTCACCTCCATTGAAGTTGCAAGTTGGTGTTTTGTGAACTCAATCTCCTTGTTGTTGTGGAAACATCAGCATTTGCAAGCTTGCGAGCTCACTCCTCCTCTTTTCCTTGAGTGCACGTGGTTGAAGGTGATATTATTCCATCTTCCATTCATTTAGTATTATCTTATTATTTTTGTAGCATATTGTTGTTTAACATAGTGCTTAGTACTTTCATTTCAATATCTCTCTTTATCATATTTCTACTATCATTGCTATACTGGCTTTCCGTGGAAGTGGAAACACCAAAGTGGGGGATTGACTATGACAGGACTCCTCTATATACACAACCCCAACATTTTTTTTGGTCTTGTGTATGTAGGTTGCTCATTGATCGAATCTCTTTGAAGATATAAACTCATAGGCAGGAAGGTGCGCTTTCCTTACCCTTCTTCGTCATTTCGTAGTTAGACTTGATCTTAGTGTTTCTCAATATTTTGTTATTTAACTCCTTTTTATTCCTGTTATTGCATTAAATCACATCTGTTAGGTTGTTAGTAGGTTTTTATTGTTTTAGACTGTACTTTATGCTTTCTATCTGTATGGACGCCAACATCTCATTGAGACATTAGTGCGTCGTGCTGACGTCTGTGTCCTGCACTGCAGTCCTCTGGCAATGAGCTGCCTAAGTCACAGTCCAAGCTCTGGGAACTTGCTCACCTGACTTCTTGAGACTTTCGGGTTGGCAAAAGGAAAGAGGTAGATTAATTGTCCTTACTTTTCACCCCTTCAAATATCAAACCTATCTTAAACAATCCCTTAGCTCGAGGTAGATTAGGGTAGCCTATTGTTCTATACCCTCAGTCCCCCTCCTCTATAGTATCCTACATAATTTCCTTTGAAATAAGAATAGTGAGTTTCTTTTAAGTGATTAGAGTTGGCTTAGGAATTGAATCATTTTAAATTTAGAGGTATTTAAAATGTGAGTTGTTTGAACTCAAAATTATAAGTAATAGTGGTGTTGGCCCTAATTAGAATTTCAAAATTAAGTGGTATAAAATGGGGGTTGGTTAGTTGATTTTCTTATTTTCATTTTTTGAGTCACTCTCTGTGATGAAGTTTCCATGGTCGACTAGTTAAAGGTATCGATTTAAGGTTTGCAAAAATGAGTTTTTTTTATGCATTTAAAATTATTCGGATGAATCTAAAATCACCTTAGGAGAAAACTTGGTTCATTTGGAGTTAATCAATAATGAAGTTGCAAAGTTGAGTTAGGTCTTATTTATGCTTGGTTATGTTGTTGTCATTCGTAAGAAATTTTGAGTCATTCACTTCCTTTGGGATGATTGCTGAGATTTGAATTGCATTTTTTGTTGCATGAATTTTCATATCATATACCTAAGATCTGTGTCTCACCCAAAAATTTGTGGTTATCTTTTGCTGAAATTTTTTAACTCTTCAAAATCTAATGTTGTTGCAAAAATCTTCCATTGTGTGAATTTCCATGTTGTTCACCCAAGTTTGTATTGCCTTGAGATCTTGCACTTGCTTGTTGTTTGCTAAGTGATGTAATAGTTTGGGTTTCTTGGTTGTGGAAATTCTTGATTGTAGGGAACTTTAGGTTGTTCAAATTTATCTGTGAGCCCATGCTTTCTCTGCAATATCTTTGTCAAGTTTTTTCTTCCCACAATGCCTTTTAGTTCAATTTTTTCTTGATCTTTAGCTCTGTTGTGGAGATTTATTGGCCATTTGAGTATGTTTCAATTCCTCACAATAGTGATTTAGAGTTTTTTTTTTCACAATCATTTTTGTTACGAAATTTCAACCTTGGTATTGATTTATTCTTATACCCCTCATTTTCTTGCAAGGTTGAGTCCTCATTTTTCCACAGTTAATTTAAATGTGAAACAATTTGATCCTTTTTTTTTGCAAGGTTGATTATATATGATTTTCTTGCATGTTTTTCCTTCTCAAACCTCCAAAATGGAGTGGTAAGTAAGGAATGTATTCATTTTAGATGAAATTTATATCAGTTTTGGCTATTTTAAGTATGCAAAGTTGAATTGTAAATTTTAGAACGAGCTAAGTGTTTATTTTATGCAAAATGTGATATATTTAGATTATTAAAATTTGCATACTACACAGGTAGGTCTTGTGAAATTATTACAAGATATTTATTAAGGTTTTTATGTAAGACTAAATGAGTAGGGTAGCCAAATAGAAGTATGAATTCAAAGGGGTTTAGCCTGAGGCCAAAATCATTTAATCTTTAAAGTTCATTAGGGATACCTATTACCGATCTTGGACACATCGACATATAATATTTCAAAGAGAGGATGTTTGGAAATAATCCTACTCCTAATGTGAATAAGTTGGTGAAAAATGGAACTCATGTTTTTGGATTCCCTAGTACTTTGGTCCAATTCCCAAATCTTATAATGGAATGTAGGGAGAGTTACTATGAAGAATCTAGGAAGATAGTGGATCTGGATGGAAGAGTGTTAGTTGATTTGTCAAGTGCAAAGTTATTACAAAGGAATTTGGTATCCTAGTCCACTCAACTATGTCTTTGGTTATGAAAGAATAGGCTAAGAAGATGTTTGAGGAGTGACCTAAATAATGTATGAAGATTGTTAATAGGCTTTGGATGAAGAAACCTAAACATTTCATAATGAAGTTATTAAAGCACTTATATAGAAGTGATTTCATTACTGAGATCAATGCCTTGGTGACTAAGATGTTTTATTATGTAGAAGAGGTTCTTAGGGGAACTAAGAAGATTCATTGGGATAGGTTGATCAGTGATAGCATTCACTATTAGTTTTCCATGATGAGGGAAACTTAATTTTTTTATATATGACATCTTATTAGTTTACATGTTGGATAGGAACTTTAGGCATGGATGGTTAAAATTTGTTGGCCCCATTGGTAATGGCCCATGCCAATATAAATTTTACGATTGCTATCCTCAATTGCAAATGTATAATGCTATGAATCATTATAAGAGGGTGAATGATGCATTTACCATGTACATTGTGAGGACACTACAAGGGGACTTGAATATAAGATTTTCCACCTTTTCCATGGATCTCATTTAGAGGTTCAGTTATTGGTTTATCTAGTTTCCAAAATTCACTTTAGGATTTATGGATTTTCTAATGCTCTCTACAGATTACCCAAGTACCCTATTGCTAATATGGTACTACTTGAAGTTATAAAACAATTATGCACTTCTAATAAATTACTTAAAGATATAGATAAGGTCGGGGTTCCCTATCCCATTATGGTTGGTAGAAGATTATATGCATGCCCTGCTCATCAACCAAAAAAGGGGCTGGATATGGAGTTGCAATTTTTTCATCTAAACTTTCACTCTACCAAAAGATATTTTGACCCTTATGAAAAAATGAAGAAGAACGTGGACATGAAATATAAGCATAAGCTAGAAATTAAAGATTTTAGGGACAATTGTATAATGAATTAGAAGTGAGAAAAATATCCTTCTCCAGATTGTCATTTGAATCCATTAGAAAGCTTCAATTGATAATGGTCCTTGATCAAGTTGAGTATGATGGCCAACTATTACAAGATGGTGAATTCAATGAAGTTGCTAATAACCCTATACCATTGCCAGATTGGGCTAAAGAAAAGGTTACATATTTGGAATTCATTATGAAGACAATTATGAGATTCACCAAAAGGTTGGTGGAAATACAGACTTCTAACTTGATGAATCAAGGAATTGAGTTCACATTTGATATCATAGAGGAGGAACAAGAGTACACAAATGACGATGAAGAAGCTGCAAAAGACAATGATGAGGATGAAGATCAAGAATAAGAAGTAGTTTCTACCTCCTCCAAAGAAAAAATAATTGATAAAGATAAAGGAAAGAAGAAAGGAGAGAGGCAACCAACAACTAATCCTAGATTTTATAAGAGAAAGGGTGAATCTACAAAAGAAGCAAAGAAGTCGTGACTCAAGAAAAGCAATAAAACTAGTAAACCTAGTACCACTAAGCAACCTAGTAAACTAGTTTCCACTACAAAAGAGCATTCCTCTCTCCCCTACCCATACTAACACTTCCTCCACTTCAATCCCTTCGCCTTCACCTCCCATTTATATATCTCCTATTGCTTCTACTATCCTCCTATCACTTCTTCTCCTTGTACCATTAAAATTCCCATCACCACTTCCACTCATCCTATTTCACCTATAAACATTGATTCATCTCCCAACATCTCACCCACCTCTCAAAATTCTTCACCTTCTATGTCATTACCATAATTCACTATGTCCACCTTCTCATCTACCATTCCATCTGCTTCTCTCCCTTCCACTTCTCTTAACCACCCACTTGTCACATATGCCTAAGGAGGTGGTTGCTTAGTGTTGTCTAAGGTTAATAAGGTATTGTTAACCCAAATTTTTGGGGAAAATTCAATTCATACTTCTCAGGAAGTCTTAGAGCCTCCTTTCATGGATAATCTAGATAAGGTTTATGAAGAGTTGTAGACTTGGGAAGGAGATGAAGTTGTTGTACCTCCACACTTGATATTCCAAGGGAGCAATTTGACTAAGAAAAGACGTCAGGGAATGAGAAAGACAATTATTTTGAGGGGCAACTTGTAACATTCCCATTGTTCTACCCATTGTTTTTACTATGTTTTACCCACAAATGAACAATTTATACTACTAAAATTATGGCAATAATTTTTTTCTTTTCCATTTGAATAACAAGATGCACATTTGAAACATAACCATTTTAAACTTTCCCACTGCATAACAAAGAAACATTTCAATATTTCAAGTCACGATTTCAAATTACATAATTTCATGATGACATTTCCCATTTTCAATTTCTCATATAAGAATAGAGATGCATGTTTACATTCATAGCTTTCATGAGCTCAATGATATAGATATACAAACATAATACAATGATCTAGATGTCCCTAATATTGGTGCATACCTCCTAGATGTCCCCATCACTAGTGCATACATTCTAGGTGTCCCCAAACTGGCACTACATCCTCAAATCTTGGACGCCAACTATATGAGGGAGAGCATCACTCAAGCGCTTTTTTGCCAACCATAGACTTACTGCAGTTCCTCACACATCTACCTAACTGGTAAGATGGCCCTACCCTTTGATGAAGAGATTGATTTGGTAACCCCATAGTCCTAGCCTTCCTAAGCACAGTGTTGTGTCCTACATATCTAGAGCTACCATACATTGGCGACAAACTACATGCATGATTTTCTACCTAGTATACAATCCTGGATCACAATGAATTGACAATGTAAACAATGGCTACTTACACTACTTTGGCCAAAGAATTCAACACCCAGTACTTTGAGTGCAAGCCATATGTCCACCCACCCTTTAGCTCGATTTGGTATTGACCTTTCACAATCATAACACATTCAATCTAAGGTGATGACATAACAAACTATCCAATAAGGTTATTCCATTTCTCATCGATTATCCTAACCCCAAGAATACCCAAGACTTAACAAAATGAATAACTAGGTTACACCTTTCTCATGGATTATCTAACCCCAGGTATAGCCAAATTATAACAAATTGACTAACTATGTTACACCCTTTCCCATAGATTGTCTAACCCTAGGTATAACCATGCTAACCATACATGCATACATATTAAGTGACCAATTAGGTTACTCCCTTTCCCATGGATTATCTAACCCCAAGAATAACCAAGCTAACCTCCCATGTTCAAAATGATATTTTCATAAAAGTACGACAAGATAGCAACATATTCCACATTTCACTTTTTATGCAACATCCATAGAGTCTTGAAAAACTAAGTATAGTTCTTGTGGCATTAAAGCCATGCAAATTCCAATGTAGTATATATGTATTCCCATATAAAAGGGTTTCACCAATTCAAGACTCAACCATGAATCACACAATATTATCCCAAGGTAGGAAATAAATCAAGTTCATAAAACAAGCTTATCATGCATTCAAAATCAATCTTTCCCAAACAAAGACACTTATAAACAAATAACCTTTCAAACATAAATAATAGAGGAATAGAAATCAACATGCCTAGATTTATAGTTCCAACTGATAATACTGCTTTCTGAATTCAACTTTCACAATCATGATTGCTACTTCTTTTAATCCCAACTTATCTCCAAACTCTAGCCTCTTCACAAAGCTTTCAACAATTCCAAACTCACAAAGACAACTCTTTTTCTCACCAAAAACTCTCAAATTATGCTTGCACAAAAAACTACAATATAATTATGGATAAATAAATCAAAATGAATAATTGTAACAAAGGGTAGAGAGGATACCTCTATATATACTAAAATATGAGCATTTTAATGCTATAAATAAGCTACCAAATCTGTCACCTTCCTATTCTAAGTGCATCAACTAGGCTTAAGAGGTGAGAGGTGGATGATCAAAACATTATTTTGCAAACAGCAAAACAATCCACCTTCTCAATTAATAATGAGTCACCCATATCTTGATGACAACAAAGATTAAACTAAAAAAATGCAATCCACAAATTTCCTTATTGCAACATAAGTCGACTACCTTAGCTAGCTCGTGGTTGAGACTGAATCTCATGTCTATCAGATGGCTTTGCTTAGATATGGCACATGAAATAGACTTCTTTTAGTTCCCACTCTTTGCAAAATATGGTGCCACCTTCATACTTTATGCACCTTATTTTATGTGTGGTTTTTAGACAAATTCAACAACGTTTGAATCAACATTTGCTTATACTTTAAGCGTTGTTCATAATTCTTTTGATTTATTCCTTTAGGCATATAAGTGCAACATTAAGCTTTTAGCCATTTATAATGTATATGACAACACTTCAATAATGTGTTATGTTTATTACAAAGCACTTTTAATATATATCAAACAATATATAACATATATATAATATATATATATATATATATATATATATATTATATATATATATATACATATATATATTAATATATATATATATATATTAATATATATACATATATTAATATATATGAAATACTACAACTGATAGAACCAGAGGTGTATGAGCTTTGCTAGGTTTTCTTGTATGGTCATTCTTGGCCCTCTTGTGTCATACTGCATATAGGAATTCCTCTTTTCCTGTGTGTATAATATTTAGTGTTTTTTTGTTTTAATATGCCTTCAACCGGTTCTAACCCAACAATTCATGATGTTAGTGGTTTGGCTTTGCTCAATGGCTCCTCCTCTAAACAAACAACCCCAAAAATTTGTTCTGAAAGTGTTTCATGAGGTAAATCTTTTAACTCTCCAGCTGATGGGTTTTTCTTGTGTCTGCGTCATTCTTGGCCCCTCTTGCGTCATACTGCACTTACTGCGTAGGAATTTCCTCTTTTCCTGTGTATGACTACATTTACTACAATTTTTTTGTTTTAATATGCTTTCAATCGGCTTTAACCCAACAATTCATGTTGGTGTTGGCGGTTTGACGACTCTGCTCAACTCCTCCTCCAAACAAACAACCCCAAAAATTTGTTCTGAAAGTGTTTCATGAGGTAAATCTTTTACTCTCTAGCTGATGTGGTTTTACCTTTGCTTGATTTTGATTCTGCTTGTAAATGGCTGGAGCAGCATACTCTTGTTGGGTACTTTTTTGGGAGGACTCCCCCTGAAAGTGTGCTTAAAGAATGGGTCCACAAGGCCTGGGTCCCTCATGGGGTCCATCTTGATATGGTCTAGAATTTAACCAAGGGTTTTTTTCTTTTTCATTTTGTGGAGGTTAGTCATGTTTAGGCAATCCTGAATCATGGTCCTTGGTATGTCAGGTCTTCTTTATTGGTTTTCCAATCGTGGACCAAAGACTTCGCTGTCTCAGATGACACCAAGTTGCGAGTCCCAGTTTGGATTGAGTTTCTAGGGTTTCCCTTGCCTTGTGTGCCTTTTTTGAATCATATTGCGTCCTCTTTGGGGAGGGTTATTTGCATTGAGCTAGATAGGTTTTTCCAGGCCCAACCCTAGAAACGGGTCTGTGTTGAAGTGGACCTTTCATAGGATTTGAAAGCCTTCATTTATATTCAAATTGGATATTTTCAGCATACCCAAAAGATCACTTATTTTAATCTGTCGGACATGTGCTATAGATGTCAGTCTGCAGACCACAAGATTAGGGACTGCCCTTTGGCAGTGCCTCGTACTCCTCCGCCATGGGAATCTGAAAAGCCCCATTAGGCGGATAATTATGTTGCTAAACTTGCTGAGAAATGGACCACGGTTACAAATTGTAAACAAAATTCCAACGGTTCCCAAAGTCCCAGAGCCAACTAAAGATGTTTCAAACCCTTTGGTGAAGGGGAAAGAAGCCTCGATCGGGGCTGACAGTATTCAAGTGTGGCCTAGGCCAAAGGATACACCTCAACCTGCTGCTGTTATGATGGAACAACCTAATGTGTTCTCCTCCCATGATAGGAGCTCAATGACAGTCTCGTAGTCCTTCTTTGCCATTGGAAGAGGGAGAATATGTGCAGGAGAAACATAGACTTTCTACTCTGAATATTCAACTTGGGTCAATTCTGCTAGAATCTTTTACAGAATCGCTTCTCTACTATGGATGAGGAGGAGCCAAACTACAATGATATGGAGGAGTTTCATTCATGAATTTCCTCTCTTGGAATGTTCAAGGTCTGACAGACCTCTCCAGAAAGTATTTTGTTAGGGATATTTTGAAGAAATATTCTGGTATTGAAGTGCTTTATCTCCAAGAAGTTAAAATTTCTGATTTTTTCTCGCGTCGACTTGTCGCTCTATTTGGCTAGCCAGTCAAATGTTTTGTATCGCTCATGATGTTGGATGTGGCAGAGCTGTCACCCTTTTTTTCCCACGGTGGTATGCTTGTGTGGTTGACCACAGGTTTGACCCCAGACATCGACTCGTCTGGATCCTTCTCAACATTGATAATCATTCCTTTGGGATTATTAATGTTTATGCTTCTAATGATGTTGTGGAACGCTCTATGCTTTAGCTTTGGATTGTTGATTCATTGCCAGTTGCTACTTGGTTACTGTGTGGGGACTTTAATATGGTTGAGATGGCGTATGATAAAGATCACTCTGTCATTCAGATGGGCAACTGGCGAACAAGAAGTGTGGTTTTACATGCGTAATAAATTGGGGCTTTTCGATCCCAATATTGGTTGCCGCCATTCTTATTCCCTCTGGAACACTTAGTGTAATTACAGGGACAGCTCTGACAGGATATTTAAGCGCCTTGATTTTTCCATGATCTGGGCTCAATCTTTCTTCTCTTTTGATAGCTCTTCACTTCCAGTCAAGCCATTAGTGGATGTGACCTTGTCAGATCATTTTCCCATTTCTTTTCTCATTGAATGGGAGACAAGACAACCTTGGGCTTGCAAAAAAAATTCTTTTTGAACATGTCTCTCCTTTTTCATCAGCCCATGTTGGCCCACATTCGTAGAGTCTAGAATTTGGAGTGCAGGCCAACTCATAATATAGGCTGGATTAATTGGTGGAATGATGCTATCAATCGCACGACAAGATTTTTACACATTTATGGGCCCAGCTAGCCATTTTTTCGCCGACGGTCTTATGAGGCTACCACAGTTGACCATGCCTCTAAGGATTTTTTTCTGGCCCTGCGTGCCAGACACTCATCTCCAAGCATTAAAAAAATCAAAGATGCAATTCAGGTGCTCTTTGAGCTGCCTTACATTCTCCTAGCCTTTGTTCGACATTATGAACAAGTTTTCATTGCTCAGGAATTTATGCCAGAGCGATAACAAGCCCTTTAGGATTGTCTTGCTGTTGTGCCAAATAGGCTATCTTTATCCCATAAAGGATTTTGTGAGCAATTGCTCATAATTGAAGACTTAAAGGAAGCTGTTCATTCGATGGCTGATGACAAGACCCCGGGGATCGATGGCTTCCCTTGCAAATTTTATAAGGCCCTTTGGAACTATGTTGGACATGACTTGCATAAAGTCTATCACGAGGCTTTTCATTCCAAATACCTAGGAAATTTAATTAACAAAGGAAATATTAAATTCATACCTAAGTCTGGAGATCCCAAGGATATCTATAACTGGTGGACCATCACACTCCTCAATGTTTCTTACAAAATCATCGCAAAAGCTTTGGATATGAAGATCCACCATCTTTTGCCTTAGATTGTGCACTTGGAGCAAACTGGATTCAAGTCCAAATTTATTCTAGACAATATCATTATTGTGTGGGAAGGCATGGAGTGTTCCAAGCATTCAGACCAAAAAGCTATTTTTCTCAAAATAGACTTTGCTGAAGCTTATGATCACATAGAATGGCCTTTCATTATGGCCATGTTGAAAGCCTCGAGGTTTGGGCCTAATTTTATTCAGGCTATCCAAATGCTCTTCTCAGACGCCTCTGCTTGTATCACCATTAATGGTTGCCAATCTCTTGCCTTTGGGATTTTTCACTCCATTCGACAAGGATGTCCACTTGCTCCTTCTCTTTACTTGCTTATTGTTGAAGGATTTGGCTATCTCCTAGCCAATGTGGTTTCTCAACAACGTGTTAAAGGAATTTCTCTACCTAAATCCTAGGCTCAACTGGTTAATGGCCATTTTGTTGATGATTCTTTCCTCACTCTTCTAGAGGAAGAGAATAATATTAAGACAACTCTGAAATGTATTAACATTTTTTGCTTTGCGTTTGGCTCTTCCATTTAGTGGCATAAAAATTTGTGCTATAGACAATCTATATTTCCCACTCCTCACTGGATTCAATAGTACGGTTGGAAGTGGATTGGGTTAGGGGAAATCTTTTGGTTTTTGGGAATTTCCTTTGCCTTCTAGGTCTCTCGTTGAGTTGTGCGTTGTCTTCCAAGATCGGCAAAACCGCCTATTGATTATCAAGCCTCTTTCCCGTGAAAACCTGGCAAAGTACAGGAGATTTTAATAAACACATGTCTACTTAATTTCTTGTTGGGCCCTTCGAAGATGCCTATGCTGCTTGCAGTGAAAAGTTGTTTCAAACTTCTTTGGGCTTCCCCATTGAGTCCACACAGAGGGTTTCACCGCTGCTTCCTTGGAGTTTTACGCTTCCTAGAGACTCCGAGGAAGCTCAGGTTGCTTTCCACCAATGACAAGGGACTTGTGTGAAATTGATAACTGTTTCCATCGGAGATGAAGTCTGAAGATTCTCCTAGGCATTGCACCAAATTAGTTTTGTTCATAGAATCAGCTTGGCGATTGGCTTTTCAAACCTTTTGGGTCATAAGAATCAACAACTGGGAAACTTTTGTGGCCAAGAGCATTTGGAGAGCTTGGGAGGTGGTTAAGCCATGGCTCCATTGGGACGGCTCTGGTTTCCGTGATGGGATTTTTCTCAATCAACAAAATGTTTGGCAGTTGCCTCTCTTTGCTAGTAATGGTTAGCTATTGGCTAAGTCGCCTTGGCTTAAGGTGTTAAGATTCCACAAGAAGGGCATTCAAACTTTGCAGCAGGTGTTTCATAGACCCACAATGCACATCATGCCGTGGGAATATTTTTCGTGCCCTTTACAGGCTTCAAAACCAAGACCATGATACTTATGATGGTCTAGTGAATGTTATTCTTGTAGAAATGCTTCACAAGGTGGGAATTCATGGGTCCAATCCCTGGTGGAAGGACTAGAAGTGGTACCTAGACACCCCTTTTAGGAATTACAAGCCTAGGTTTGGTTATAAATGGATTTCACCACACTTTCCTATGATTGAAAATCTGAACCAGAGGTGGATTCTTCAATCCTCTACTCATGTCTGGAAAAAATGATTCTCTTCCACTTGGTTTGCAAGTGTTGAGCCAAAACTTGCCCACTTTTCTTGGTGTATTCTTTTCCAAGGCTTACCTGTGGGTTCTTGGCTTGTTCACTTGGGGGTCCAGGATCGTCGCTGCCCTTTTTGTGGGCAAGCTGAGACTTTTAAGCATCTCTTCTAGTTTTGCACTAGAGCTCAACAAGTTTTGGAATTGGATTCATGAATTCTTTCGGCCTTTTAGACCGGATCCCTTCTCTTGGCATATGATTCTCCTGGGAGACTCACCCAAAATTCCTACTAAATATACCTAGCTTTGGAACACCTTTAGGGTGGAAATCCTCTTCAATATTTGGAAAGACAGAAATGCCTACATATTTGCTACACACAAATGGATAAAAATGTTTCTTTGTATTCTAAAGCTATTATTTTCTCTAATGTGCTCTTACAGATTCAAGTTTAGGCCAACAAGGTTGCACTTGAGGTGGCTCACCTTTAGGTTCTTTTGGATCATTGGGGCAATGCCCTGTGTACTATTGCTCAAGTGCCCTTTTCCCACTTCCTCTCATGGTCGGTCACCCTCTTAGGGCCGACAATGGAGTGGCTCTGCTTGCCCTTGCTCTTAGCCTCCTCTTCAGCATGGTTCTTGCCCTCCTCGACAGACTCGTTCTCCTCCTTTGCGGGCCGACCCTTTGGAGGAGCTGCAGGGAGCAGCAATGGCAGTTCCGGGTGGCCCTCTGATGACTCCTGCTCCTGGAACCAAACTCTGGTAAATGTTTTCCACGTTTGGCACTTGCAATCTCACCTCAATGTCCTAAGCTCTGATGGTTGGGGTCCTCCTCCTAATGTCACTCTACTCTGTATGGGGGATGTTTGTACTGTTTATGGACTTCTGGGCTAGGCCTAAGTGACTCTGGTTTTTGGTTTTATGGGCTCTGGCCATGTGACTCTCGGGGTGTGCCTTCTTACCACCTGCCCTTTCTTTGTGAATATGTAACTTTATCTTTATTTTTAATATAGATAGCTTCCTATTCATCAAAAAATATATATGTATATACGTTTACACATGTAATTATATACATATATCAATATATATAATATATATAACATTATTTTAATATCCATTCTTAAACACATAGATTACATATTCATCGATTGGTACGTATATACATAAAGTGTATATATGTATTGCTTGTCCAATTGATACTCCCATGCATATGATAAATCTGTACATGAATATACATAAGTACATCTACCTACGTATACACATGTATGCATATATTAATATGTATGAGTTATCAGATACATGAACATACATAGATATATACATTCCATGTATATACCCATCGATTAATATATATATATATATATCAGAATACAAAAAAGAACTTATAGCTATCATAAAAACTCAATCACATAACCCCAAATAGAAACATTTAAAGACTAAAACCACATACCAATACAAAACATACTGAAACCCTGACAAAAGATTACTTACCATTTCCAGAATTATCTTAATTCAATTAGACAAACTAGGATGTGAGTGTGTGTATGCTCAATTAGGCTCATTAGGGGTTACCAAACCAAGTTCTTCTCCTAAGTGATACTCCACCTCTCTTCCAGAGGTTCAATTTTGTTCCTGCATTTAGCTTAGTGCATCACAACATTATTTAGTTGATAACATTACATTCACATGCATCATATATTTTCATCTTTGGAACATTTAAAATATCAAATTGAATTGAATATTCATTCTTCAAGATTCATATACAAAACACAATCATATATTAAAGCATTTTAACCCATCAAGGTAATACTAAATAGGTAACAACACAATGGAGTGTAACACAACTCATTTTTGGGGAGGCTCAGAAGGAGGTGGTTGATAAACTTCATGATGTTGAGCAAGAAGCAGAGAAGAAGCAAGAGGAGTAGATATAAGAAAAAAATGCAAATGTATAAAACATTCAAACTAATGTTTCTCATTGTACACCTCCACATGACACAAATGCAAACCAATCCATAGCTCTAGATGGTTGCAAGAACAACTTAAACAAAAAAATCTTGTAATAGAAACTCCTAATTTAAATTTGGAGAGTCTTCCAAGTCGAATTGAGAGACCCAAGGAGAAGAATAAGGATAAAATAAGGTCCCATATGACCAAAGATTCTTTGAGGTCAAATATTTTGCATGTGGCTAATATAATAGTTGAGAATGATAATAAGGATTTATAGGTTGATGATTTTAATATTTCTACTATTAATTTGGGACCTACCACCAAGGTATAGGAGATTGAAGAACTCCATGGGTCAATGAATAATATTGTATAGAGGATGGATAAATATGAGGCTACCAAGACCCAATTAAAACATGGGTGGTTGAATTAACTACCTTCATTAAGCATTTGATTACTTCTATTCAAAGTGAGCAAGGTACAATTATCTCTTGTAGTTTTGTCTAAAGATGATGTAAATAAAATGAAGAAGATGAGATCTTGGGCCCGAATTGTGCAAGCATGGGTGGATGGTATTTTTTACCAATGAAATAAGATAATTAAAGTTGCTTTTTAGGTACACAATAATTTCCTTTATTTTAAAAGAAGAAATGGAAAATTTGTTAGAATATTGTAAAGATAATGATAAAGAAATTATCCAATGAAATATTGTTGAAAGAGGGTATTTTGAGTAGAGATAAGTTAAAGGAGCCCCATTATTGGACACATGCTATAAATTTAAGAAGAGAAATATTGTGCTAGGTACAAAAATAAGTCATTAATATAAATTCTAAAATAAATGATGTTTTGGAATGTTGTGCCAAGTTTTTGAAAACTTTAATTGGATTAACCATTGCCTAGCATACAAAGATAGATATTCAAAAAATCTAAGCAGTAGTAGAAATTATAGATGTGCAAAGAGCAGTCTAGTGATGTTTTTTCTCAAGGTGGTTTGGATAATGCTGATATATTTTTGTTATAAATTAAGAATTTTCAAGGGAAAATGAAAGTGTGGATGGTGTTGCATGGAAATCTTATCGAACAATATGATGTTTAGTGTCTTAAGATCCATATTTTAGTGGGTTCACAACATGATGAAGTTACTCCTGCCTTAACACTTTTGTGAAATATGCAATAAAAGAAAAGGTGGAGGGAAGAAAAATAATTGATCATAAATATTTGTAAATGATGTGCTTTCTCATAAGGGTGCCTATTTTCTTTTTATCTTTGGGGGATATGTTATACAGGTTCAAAAATTGATACAGGGATCTAGGTTCACCATCTATATCTACTTTGGAAATTGTGCCAAATCTCTAACAATTGTCTTTAGTTCTTGTATTCATTAAAGTTCCTTTTTGGATAAAATTGTGTTTCTCCCAAAGTCAAATGCAATAAAATTCATTTGGAGATGGATGATGAATATTTAATGTGCCTCAATCATTTAATGATCATGTAATCTTAACTCTTGGCATTGAGATTATCTCCACCATTAGTTGTGCCCTAGGTTAGTTGTTCTTGCCTATAAAAGGCAATATTTTCTCATTGTAAAGGTTATTAAACTGGAATTATTGATACTATACTATTTGAAATTAATACAAGCAAGAAAAGTTGATTTGGTGTTCACATTTCTTTTTCAAATATTTCATGGTTGCTTTCTTTAATATTAGATAAAGTTCAATTACAGTGATGATGAAGAGTTAGGGTATTTGATATATTCCTAGTTCATACCATTTGTATCTTGTTTATTTGAGTTGCTTTATATGGTTAGTTTGAACCTTGTTTACATTTAGTTCAATTGTGAAGATTTGTTTGAGTTGCACCAAAATTGGGTATTCAAATGAATTTTTATGATATGAGAATATTTTATTTCCATTGAAGATAGCATTGTTTCTATAGTATTGTGATAATTTCCCTGGTTAAGCACAAATTGGTTTTGTGAGGGTTCTGTCTAGCTGATACATTGAATCATTATTGTGATATTCCTTAGGTTTTCTTAACTTAGTTTCTTCTCACCCTACCTTTTGAAGTTTATTTAGGAGATTTGAATTAGTTTTAAGAAGAAAAGCATCAAGTAAATTGTAATATCAAGTGAAAGTGATCATTTTCATATCTTAGATTTGGAAATACCTTTGGGGTTTCATGCCAAGAAGAAATCATTTAATCAAGTTTGAGTAATTTTTTTGAAAGGTTCCTTTATGAAACAACAATACATTAAACCTTGAGTTATACTACAAAGTCAAAACCTAATAATCGAATCCTTGGGGTAGTATTTTTTTGATTCATTGTGTCATAACCTAGTTTTATTGCTTATTTAGCATAATATGGTAAATTGAGTTATTGGAGAAATTCAATTAAATATTAAATGGAGATTCTAGAATATTCAAAAATTGAATGAAAGAAGTTGACTGACGTTGAATTTGTATTTTTTTGAAAATTATTTTATATGTTATCAAGAATTGAACGTTACTGATCAATTTGCAAGTGCAAGTGTGTGCAGTTGCAGGATGACAGGTTGAAGCACGAGAACACAGTTGAAGTAGGATTGTTTAGCCAGATCGAACGATAAGCCAGTTGGAATCTAGGTGCACACACCATAAATGGTTTGATGACTTGCATTTGACTGATTTGCATATATAAGAGAATGAAATTTTCCTGATTTGAATTGTTTCAATGCTTGAAAAAGAATGGTTTGTAGATAAAATTGTAATTCAAACTTTGTGATTTGAAGGAAATGAAAGCGAGTATTGTAAAGAAAATTCTTTTCCTTAGCAGAAATATAGATATATATAAAGATGCTCGAAATGAAAATTCAAGTTCCTTACTTTAAATGATAGTGTATGGAACCTATAAGCCATTCCAAAAACAAGCAACTTGTATATATATATATACATTATTTGAATACATAGTAAATGTGAATGAAATAATTTAAATGCATATAGATATACAATATATAAGTATATATGTATATATATGTATATATATTACATATATAATATATATATGTATATATATTACATATATAATATATATATGTATATATATGTACATATATATATGTATATATATATACATACGTATACATATTCAAATTCACTTTGAATTCAAAGTTGATAACGATACATTATGAATCAGATTGTGGAATCAATGAAAAATCATAAGGCAAATCCACAATGGGCATGGCCTGCCGAAGTCATAAAGATAGTTTTCAAAATTAGAAGTCAGCGGAATGGCCATAACACCATTGCCCTAGAAAAACATGCAAAAAAATAGTGTTGTTTCTAATATTATTTTTGAAAGAAAACTTGGGGAAAAAATAAGAAAAGAAGAAAGAGTTTAAGGGAATTCAAAAGGAAAAGTAGGGATCAAACTAAAAGACTGGAAAAATTTGAGGAAAGAACGACATCATACTTCGATTGGGAGGCAATTCGATCTCCATATTTTTGCATAGACTAGCTCTTTTTCTATTATCAAATCATGCAATAAGTTTTTCCTTCATTTTTATCCAAGTGATATCATGGCATCATGTAAAATGAGGTCATTGTTTCTGTATGTCAAACAACTTGAAGCCAAATGTATGAGTAATTATATGTATCGATTGCCACCACACAAAGGGCGCATGGCCTACGACTTGTGCAGTGGGGAAATCGACATAGCTTAGAGCCTTTGGTGCTATTGTACAGAGCCAGGCCGAGGCTCAAGAGCCTCCAATGGCTCGACCTTCACCTTTTTGTTTGCATAAAAATGCTTAGCCTTATGTAGGCTATCAAAAAATATTTTGATTTACTGTATGTGTTTGTAAATGTATTTCCTTGAGAAGGATCAATTTCAATCCTATGGGAAGGGTATGTATCCTCTACATTTCATTTGTATTATTTCTAAAACGTATCATTGATGTGTCGATGCTTGTAATGGGGCTTGAGCAAAGCTCAAGTAGAGCTTTGCATATATGTATATTTCCTTTTAATGGGAAGACGACCTTGTTTAGTAAAAATGGTGGAAAGGATTTTTATGTTAGAAGAAACACCAAGCCATGTTGGGTTTGATCTTATTATCGATGGCTAACCCTTGAATGTATAATGATACAGACTAAAGTTTGCATGTAAAATAGTGCAACATGCATGGTATAAAACAGTAAGCCCTCATGGGTGATTTTGTTGAAAATGGAGGTGATTATGTAGCTTTAAAACTATTATACTGTAGATCTTAATTAAGTATTCTTTATTATTCTTTCTTTGTTAATGATTATCTGTTTAGATTCATTTTACCATTTTGTAGAAGTAGACAAAAGATTGTAGAAGAATAAGACTAGAAGATCAAAGTTACACAACATATACCATCGAGAAACCCTTTTGGGAAAAAACTCCACCAAGAATCAATGTATTATTTAATCTCATAATACGATTACATCAATTCCAATCCTTGCTTGAGATGCTTCTTTTTCCTTCAACATTTCTTCTTCATAACCTGCAATCAAATCTGATAAACTCTCTTCAACTTGCTGCAATAAATAGATAATAATGAGCCTTGTAAACTCCAAAAAGTTTACAATTACAAAGCACAATGCTTATCTCACAATACCCATGCCTATTCTTTGCAAGTAGAGTTCTAATGTGAAGAACAATGTCAAAACAAGTCCTTCATCCATTTGGGCATCCCAAATTGAAGTCATAACTCAACGTTGACTCCAAAGATATCTTGTAAGCTTATCCTCAAAGTTGGCGCCCAAGAATGGACCCACTTAACTCAGCCTTATAAAATATCTTATTGAATGCAAAAGTGTTAACTCCAAGATGCCAACTTGGGTGCCCAAGGTGGGTCCAAGTCAATCTCTATTAACTAAAACATATCTCTCCATCAATTCATGCACATAGGATGCACGATTGATCATCCCCACTTAATTGAATGTATCACCTATTATCTGTTATGCAACTCAAGTAATTAGTCATGCATTCCAAGTCAACTGAAATCAACTAGCATTCAACTGAAACTAACTACATGCAACTGAAGATAACTGAACCATAATTGAACTGAATTGAACTGAACTAAACTGAACTGAATTGAATTGAAATGAACTAAACTGAACTGATACTGAACTGAATTGAACTGAACTAAACTCCATGCATGTAAACATCAATTCCTAACTTCTAGGATCTTTACATGCATTACTGAAGTGTTATCTTTCTCCAAACAATTAACTTAACTCAAGGTGGGTTTCACCTTCCATGTGGGTGCCCCATGTGCTCCTATTTTGTAGGATCTCTTCTTGGGCATCCCCACATGTTCCTATCATTTAGAATTAATTACAAATGTCAATTTACATGTTCATTTCATTTGAATTTAATCTCTTTCTAATCCTAGTGTCGGGGAACACTTTCCAAGGACTTAGGAGAAACATGAAATATGTTTAGGATTGCAATTAAATGGAATCCTATTCCCAACATTGTCCCGCTGGACATTATACATTGCAATTATTCTAAACAAGGAATATTATTATAAATCAAGTACAGGACTCAAGGCCAATGGCCTTCCTACACCAACTAATCAATTCATTCCAACTTCAAATGTAACCTGCATAATCATGAAGCTCCAAGCAAATGATTAATACTCAAAACCAAGAGAACTTATCTGTAGGAACTGGTTTCGTAAGATAATCTGCAACATTAATCAAAGTGTCAAATTTCTCAATTAACACCTTCCCACTCTCAACCATTTCTCACACAAAGTGATACTGAACATCAACATGCTTAGTAAGAGCATTATACATAGGATTTTTGGCTAAAAAAATAGAACTCTAACTATCACATTCAAGTTTAACTTACTTGCAATTAAAACCAATACCTTTCCCAAGTCTCTGTAACTAAACTACCTCTTTGGAGGCATGTGAAACTGCTAAGTGTGTTGAACTCACATCCAACCAAGGTGTAGGCTTCTCGGTCTTTACTGTTGAAAAATATTTTCTTACAAGTAACTATTCCAACATATATCTCTTACCATAAGAGAACTCAAGCCTCACCTATTTCTCCAAGTATCCATGAGGACCTGTAACCAACCAATCCATTCCAAACTCCAAATGCAACATAGCACTATCATGAAGTAATCAAGCAAATGATTAATGTACCCAATACATAAGAGAACTACACAAGATCAATGTCAAAGCTCCAATCATGAATCAGGAACATAAACATGACAACATGATCTAACCATCTCCTCCAAGGAGATCACATGCATCATAACATACATAAACATCCTAGTCTCAAGAGAACAAGTACCATGCCAAACTTTAAATGTATCAAGAGTAAACCGTGACATAATAGCAACCACTCTAAACCAAGAAAAAACATATCCCCAATCACATGAAGATAACCTTACCAATGATGCATTCACGTCACCCAACAACTCCCACTAAACCATGGTACGAGCTACACATGGCATCTTGACTACCATCCTCTTCATGAAGATCACTCTTTAACATCAAGCAAAGAGTCATCACCAACATTTTTACATGAAATGATCAATGCATGATTATTGTCATCCGAGGATTCCTTTGTAGAAGAATTAGAACTCTTTTTCTTGTTCTTACAATCCTTCTTCACATGTCCTGGTTTCCCACAATTCCAACACTTTACCTTACTCTGTCCTTCAGACTTACCCTTTCCTTTCTTGTCTTCCTTAGGTTCCTTTTTCTCAGGCCTACCTTTTACAAACAAGGCATCTTGGATTTCTATTTCAGACTTCCTCCTCATCTCCTCTGATAGGAGAGTAGGAATTATATTGTCCATCTTCGGATCTACACCACTACCATTGATAGCAACAATTAGATTTTCCCAAGATTCTGGTAAAGAACAAAGTAACAAAATGCATTTATCTTCATCTTCTAGCTTTACATCTACAGATGCTAACTGACTTAGAATCAAATTAAAAGCATTCAAACGATTTTCAACATAATCACCATCTTTCATCTTTAAAGAATACAACTATCTTTTTAGATACAACTTATTAGTAAGACTTTTGGTTTGATAGATATCACCTATTCTCTTCCACAACTTATATGCAGTAGTTTCTTCTAAAAAATTCAAGAGAACAACATCAAAAAGACATAATATTATGGTCCCTCTTGCCTTCTTATCAAGCTTATCCCAATCTTCATCTGACATTGTTGTAGGTGAATTTGTCTCATTACCAACAACTAACCACTGATCTCTCTCTTCAAGGAGATCCTCCATTTTTAGTTTCCACATCTCATAATTAGATCTATTGAATCTTTAAATATCTAAATGAGAATTAAAACTCATTGTAACAAAGTTCTTTTCTAAAATCAGCAACAACACAATAGTAAAAGCTCCCACTATAGCCAAAAAAACTTCAAACTTTTAAGAGAAAGGCGTCCCAAACACTACCCAACCGTTAGCTCTGATACCAAATGTTGAAAATGGAGGTAATTATGTAGCTTTAAAACTTGTAAAACTATTATAATATAAATCTTAATTTAAGTATTCTTTGTTACACTTTCTTTGTTGATGATTATCTATTTAGATTCATTTTACCATTTTGTAGAAGTAGACATAAGATTGTAGAAGAATAAGACCAGAAGATAAAAGCTACACAACATATATTGTGGAGAAACCCTTTCGTGAAAAAACTCCACTAAGAATCAATGCATTATTTAATCTCAAAATAAGATTACAATAATTCCAATCCTTGCTTGAGATGCTTCTTTTTCCTTCAACAATTCTTCTTCACAACCTGCAATCAAATCTGATAAACTCTCTTCAACTTGCTGCAATAAATAGACAATAATGAGCCTTGTAAACTCCAAAATGTTTACAATTACAAAGCACAATGCTTATCTCACAAAACCCACACCTATTCTTTGCAAGTAGAATTCTACCGTGAAGAACAATGTCAAAACAAGTCCTTCATCCATTTTGGTGTCCCAAATTGAAGTCATAACTCAACATTGACTCCGAAGATATCTTGTATGCTTATCCTCAAAGTTGGCGCCCAAGAATGGGCCCACTTAACTCAGCCTTATAAAATATCTTATCATGCAAAAGTGTTAACTCCAAGATGCCAACTTGGGCGCCCAAGGTGGGTCCAAGTCAATCTCTGTTAACTAAAACATATCTCTCCATCAATTCATGCAAACATGATGCATGATTGATCATCCCAACTTAATTGAATGTATCACCTATTATTTGTCATGCAACTCAAGTCATTAGTCATGTATTCCAAGTCAACTAAAGTCAACTAGCATTCAACTAAAACTAACTACATGCAATTGAAGATAACTGAACCATAACTTAACTTAACTTAACTTAACTTAACTTAACTTAACTTAACTTAACTTAACTTAACTTAACTTAACTTAACTGAACTAAATTGAACTGATATTGAATTGAACTGATACTGAACTGAATTGAACTCCATGCATGTAAACATCAATTCCTAACTTCTAGGATCTTTACATGCATTAATGAAGTGTTATCTTTCTCCAAATAGTTAACTTAACTCAAGGTGGGTTCCACCTTCCATGTGGGTGCTCCATCTGCTCCTATTTTTTAGGAGCTCTTCTTGGGCATCCCCACATGTTCCTATCATTTAGAATTAATTACAAATGTCAATTTACATGTTCATTTCATTCGAATTTAATCTCTTTCTAATCCTAGTGTCAGAAACACTTTCCAAGGAATTAGGAGATACATGAAATATGTTTGGGATTGCAATTAAATGGCATCCTATTCCCAACAAATTTCAATATTTGTCTTGAAGCTTAGAAGAAGACACCCGACCATTGAGATCAGTCAATCCAGAGCAATCGTAGTTGTTTTGTTGCAGCCTAAAAATGCATTAGTATTATTCAAATCTAAAGCTTCTATGCTTTCTTTGACTGAAGTGTTTACTCGAGTAATTCATCGACAAGCATGTCGAACATAGTTTCTTATACTATTATGTTGCTTAATGAATTTCTAGAGATGAAAGTGTTCTAAAATTTGAGTAATAGACATTTTGTCCTTAAATATGAAACGGGGCTATTTGATTGTTTAATTTCAGAACAACAAACATAGTAAATGACATTATTTATCTTTAAATGTGATTGCTTAGTCTGAAACAAAAATATGTTGATGCAAACAATGGTTATTATTTGCAAATGACTTTGTTTTGTTGAAAGTTATCTTTTAAAAATGAATGTTCATATGTAATTAGCTCGTTTTATGACTGTTTAGTAGGAAACAATCCTTATTATGTTAAAACAATGAATGTTCATATGTAAACAACTTGTATTATGACTGTTTAGTAGGAAACAATACTTATACTATTCAAACAATGAATATTCATATGTAAACAACTTGTATTATGACTGTTTAGTAAGAAACAATATTTATTCTATATTCAAACAAAGAATGTTCATATGTAAACAACTTGTTTTATGAATGTTTAGCAGGAAACAATACTTGTTCTATTAAAACAATGAATGTTCTTATGAAAACAACAATGTTAGAATATCACAGTTATAACAATGCAATGACAGTATGTGCAGAATTGTTAGCATAGACTTGTTCTCTTTTCTTTATTTTTGACAAAGAAATGTCAAATGGAGTATTATTTTAAGATTGCAATCTGAATTAATGAGTATTTAAAAATGTATGCACAAACTTTAACATTAGTAGGCACATATATGTGTATGCACATAGACTTTGTCTATGTACATAAACATACTTGCGACATACCTTATTTTGTTTTTAGTACTATGGACACGGAAAAAGTAACCCTTCTACTTTTTCTCATGTTCAGGCCCTCCTGGTGAATTTTGGCTTGGTTTTGCCTAGATTTAATGTTTTAATGTGGTCAACACATTCACATTAGGTCTTGGATCTTTGTGAATCATTAAGACTTCTAGGATGTCTTGTAAAGGTGTTGTGAAGTGTTGCAACCCACTTTCACACTTTTCTAGGACCTTTTCATCATAATTCACCTAAATAGTCCCTTTTTATCACTTACCAAGTCTTATTTCAAAGTGTTGTAACCCACTTTCACGCTTTTCTAGTCTTGTCATCACTAATTCAACCCTTTTTCATGTTTAAATGACCCCTTAATGTACTTTCTGACCCTCCTTAAGTGTGTTTTTGAGGATATTCCTATTAGACAACATTTAATGCCCTTTAATTCCTGACACCCACTTAATTTGCTTAAGTGGGACTAAGTCGCCAATAGGGGCGACTTAGTCCTTTTTGACACAAAAATCAAAATCATTTCAATTTTCTGGCAGGATTTTGTTCTCTAACCCTTGAGGTCGGCCTGTGATGTGTTATTTTCGAGAAATTTAGTAAGAACAAGTATAAATAAGGGTTTTTTCTCTCATTTTACATCTATCCATTCATTCAAGCATTCATCCAAGCAATTAACTTAATCATTCTCAAGCATTCAAGAACTCTAAGCATAGTCAAATCATTCATTGGAGCACTTCATTTCATATCTTCAGATTTCTACATCAAGGGTTTGGTAAGTTTATGACATTGCATGTTGTTTATTTATCATTCTCTTATTTCATTTCATTATCTAGGGTTTGATTACCAAGGAAAACCCCTATACTCTAACCCTTAACCATTTTCCCCTCTTTGCATGTGTGTTTGCAAACTTTGTATGAAGATTTTTCAAAGAAATAGGTGTTGAAAAGTGGTCAAGCAGTCATCAAAGTCATTCAAGTCAACAAAGACCTAATTCAAGCTTGGAGACTCTTTTTATCCCATTTTCTACAGAATCAAGATCAAACACTTGTCAGAAAAGCAAGTGCAAACCTGAAGCTACAGGATCCTATCCCAAAATTCTTGAAATCTATAGGTAGACTAAGTCTCCACTAGTGGTGAATTAGTCCCACTGCCATGCCTAAAAAGTGGTTTCTGCAGTTTTGGATACCCATTTGGCAGATTCCTATTCCAACAGTTTTTCCCAAAGTAGCGCACTCGAAGCCTCTTTCAGCGCATAGGTGGTGACTTTTGGCGTATCCAAGTCCTATTATAGCACATACATAGCCCAGACCAGTGCATCTACATCCTCTTTCAACACATATATAGGATTTGATTCCCCTTCTCTATTTTTCAGAATAGAGCATTGAATGTGTTTAATAGCACATATATTGGATATTTTAGCGCATATACTCTCTGTTTTAGTGCATACACCTTTATTTGCAAAAAAATAAAATTCTAGGGGACTGATCTGTATCTTTCTATTTTGCAGGTGCTTTATACGCTGTCAAAAACATATCTGAGACTACTAATGATTTTTGTAGGGGCTAGAGTTATTTTTCTTTGATTAAATTAGGCATCTAGTTTAATTAGAAGGTTAATGAACACCATGTATGTTGTGTTTGCAAAGTGATAGGCTTATGCTCTCCCCTTTATTGGGTGACCAAAATTTTAGACTCACTCTTTCATTTTATTGCAATAGCACTTTTAGCAGGCCTGCCTTAGTGGGAAAAAGTAATCACCCTAAGGGAACAACCTAAGTGGGAACAACTAAAGCCAAACATTCCAACCCACTATAATCAAATGTGAATTATGATGAAAATAACATTCAATGGTAGTGTGCATTGATAGCCATCCCCAAAGCCTTTGTTCTAAAGGTTGGGAGGCCTCCTGAGGAGTTTATCATTTGCCGCACCGAATGGAAACCCTTACTAAGAACTTTAAGTGTAGTAGCCAAACTGAGTTAGTTTTTGAACATTATAATATTCACATTTCAAGGGGAGGGAAGAATTTTCCCCCAAGATACTCACCATATAACTACCAGGTATTTCTGGCCAAAAGTGAAGGAATTGAATTTTGGTTAAAACTTAAAAAAGGAAAAAACATGGGCACCCTCTAGGGGGTGACAGGGATGTGTGAGTTGACGTAGTTCTAAGATGTGGGCTGTGATGTTATTAATGACCCTTGATATTAGAAGAGTCTGATTGATCTATTTGCTATTGTTCGAGACTAGTGGAAATCAAAGGGATCATACTAGATCCTAGAACATACACTTGATGTTTAGATCATAGGATGAAACAATTATTTTTACTACTTGCTTATGTTTTTGAAATCACTGTTCAGAAGATCATCCAATCAAAAACACTTAATTCACTGATTCAAAAACAAGAAAATAGGAAAACTGTTCAAAACAGTGACATTTCTAGTTTGGCGCATAAGCTTTCTGTTCTAGCGCATTTATCCCATCTTTCAACACATAAGCCTTCTATTTCAGTGCATTCACTACATCTTTCAACACATAAGCTTTCTGTTCTGGTGCATTTATCCCATTTTTCAATGCATAAGTTTTATGTTCTGGCGCATTTAACTGGAAGTCTAGCACATATAGGTTATGTTCTGGTGCATTTACCCCATTTTTCAGTGCATTTACTCCCTGTTTTAGCGCATTCACCTGATATTCAAATAAAGAGCTAAATTGAACTTTTGTCTGACAATTAGAATCATATTTAGGGACCCTTTTCAGAGCAGAGATCATTCCTCATTAAAACATTGTTTTAAACTTGAAGAAACTAGCCTTTTCAAGTGCAATCCCTTTAACTAAACTTAGATCAAACAACTTAAAGTGCCCAATCACCAACTTCATCTTTGATTGCTAGCTAAGTTTCACTATCAGGATCTATCATCCTTTATCACGAAACAACATCAGATTTAAACTAGTATCATCAATAGGATCCATCATCCTATTTGACTTAGGTATTTCATTGGCACTCCCAAAACAAGGATCAAAGTGTAGCAAAACTCTATCACTTGCATGCCTGTTTTAACAAGAGCTCAAAAATAAAAACTCAGAGAAAAGGAAATAGAAACCCAAACCATCATGGAAAAAGGAGACGAAAATCCTTTTCACAGATTTAATCAACCTAAAATAGATGAGATAATTGATGAGGACATTCAACAAGCTCAACAAGACCCTAAATTTCACAAGTTCATGGAAAAAATTCTAGAAAAGGATGGAGAGAAATACTTTCTGATGCTAGAAAATCAAGGTGTAAAACTACCCAATGATTTTGATGTAAACCAATTGAAGGGATCTCCCAAGAAAACAAAATCCAACTCACAAACCATAGATCTATTGAATGCTTTAGCTCATCAAATGCAAAATCTTCAACAACAAATCCTAGACATGCAAAGGGGAACAACAAAGAGATATGTGCTACAAGACATTTGTCCTTGCCCATTTGACAGAAGTATGAATATGATACCTTTTCAAAAAATTGTGAACTCCCAAAATATGACAAATACAATGGAAAAACTAATCCTCAAGATCATGCAAGAGAATTTTGCACCATGAGCTTGGAATTTTCACACGAAGAAACCTATCTAATGAGATTATTTCCAAGAAGTTTGGGTGGTCAATGCATGGAATGGTTTTCAAAACTCCTACTAGGTATTAGATCATTTGAGGAGTTGGGAAATAAATTTATCACCCAATATTCATACAACATTCAACATGAAATAGCCATGAAAGATCTCTGTAACACAAAATAGAAAAATGGTGAGTCATTTCTTACATTCTTACAAAGATGGAGACAATTATTTGCTAGATATGCTCATCCTATACCTGAGAAAGAAAAGATGGATATCTTCATTGATAATCTTAATAGCGAGATGAGTTATAGACTCCAATTGTGGTGTCCAACCAACTTTGAAAAGATGATTGAAAGCGGACTTAATATTGAGGAAGCCTTGGTTAAAAGAGGAGTATTGAATTATAACAAAGGATGAAATTCTGCTAACTCTTCCAATCATCATAACAATAATGAAAAATTGAAATTCTGGACAAGAAATAAGAATGTTGGTAATGATGCTGCAATTGACACACATAACGTAAAACCAATCTTCAATTTATCAGGTACTGCGCCCAAAAATAATCAAAACAACAGTGAATCTAAACCAGCTCCACCACCATATCAAAGAAAATTTACACCTTTAGGGTAGTCACTTGAATCAACATTAAAAGAGCTTCTTGCACACAAACTCATAATATTACCAGATGCACGAGATTTTGAACCAAGAGTCAAACCATCATAGTGGAACGATGCATATTATTGTGATTTTCATAGAAAAAAAGGTCATAAAACAAATTATTGTATGCAATTAAAAAATTTGGTGTAAGACTTGATAGATAGACGTGAAATATTGATAGAAGGACTTCAAACAAATGTTGATCATGGAGCATTTAAAAACCATTTACCCAACTATGAAAAAGGAGAATCCTCTTTGACAAACAAAGGGAAGAATGTGAATTATATTTATGATAATACCATCCTTCACATTGCTACAGCTAATAATCAAATCAAGACATCAAAATCAAGGATAAACAAGACATTCTTGCAGTTGATAATCAAATCAATGACATCAAAATCAAGGATAAATATGACATTGCTGTAGTTGATAATCAAATCAATGTCATCAAAATCAATGATAAACAAGACAACCTACCAGTAAATGTGACCACAAGAGTGCAGTCCAAGTTTGTATTGAAAGGAAGTACATCTAAAACACATGCTACTCCTTTGAATCAATACAACATAGTGGATCAATTACAAAAGATTCCAACGCAGATATCCATACTGGAACTTCTTAAAATTTCACTAGCCCATAGGGAAATTCTGGAAAAAGCTTTGGTGGACACCACAGTACCAACTAACTTGGAAGTTTATCAATTCCAAGCCATGGTGGGACATTTGAAGTTGCACCCCATTGTTTACCATTCTTGGAAAATGATGATGCATCCCTCACTCATCCACACAATGCTCCACTTCATATTGAGGTTTTAATCCATAAACATTAGGTCAAAAAAGTTTTAATAGATGGAGGAGCTGGTCTAAATATTTTCACCTTAAATCTTGTCCACACATTAGGATTTTTAGAAAATGCAATATATTCCAGAAGAAAGATCACCATAAAAGCTTATGATGATGAAGAAAGATCCTCTCAAGGACTGATTGTATATCCAATTCAAGTGGGACTAGTTCAAAAGGATATAATTTTCCAAGTTTTAGACAAAGATTTGACATACATCATACTCTTGGGTTGACCTTGGATCCATGAAATGCAAACAATTCCATCAACATACCATCAATGCTTGAAGTTCCGTTACAATGGACAAGAGATTACAATTTCAACAAATTCTAATAATCCTCAATACTGCAACACTCTCAAGACAGTCCAAGATGTTTTTATACCACACAACAGAGAAGCTCCCACTTCTATTTCCTCAAGTAATGAAGGTCAACTCAATTCTTTGTCAAATCAGTTTGAGAAAAAAATTCAGTTGAAGGATAAAGGCATCAGTGACTCTATTTTCTCAAGTAATGAAAGCCAACTCAACTCTTTGTCAAAACAATTTGAGAAAAAGATTCAGTTGAAAGATAAAGGCATGGGTGAGTATTCTTTTGAGCAGTCCTTATGTCTCTCACAGCTACTACCTTCTCCAAAATCATATGGACAACCATAAACATCTAGACAACAATCTTCACAACCCATCATGATCTTTGATGGTAAATTTGTAAAAGCAGGTACTCTAGTTGATGAATCTAAAGATAAAGACATTCTAAATTGGCTTTACAAAGATGAAGAAAAATCCATAGCAACAACTTCCAATATGCCAACAGATCAATATGGTAAAGGGTTTACAATCTTAGAAAAGATGGGATATGAAGGAAAAGGTCCTATTGGCAAATGAAAAGAAGGTATTGTGAAACCAATTCAACCTATCACAATCAATACAAAGACAAGACAAGATTAGGATACAAAGAAGAGACAAAAGAAGAAGCCACTCAATAGATTTGTGAGCGAATCCTCCAATTGCAAGCTAGTTCTAGAATGGACTCAAATGAATATGAATGGGATTCACTATTTGAAGAATATTGTGAAGATAAAGAAATCAATGTGATAAAGAGGTATGCACCCATATGTATGGAGGGACAAAGTTCAGGGTCTAGACCACTTGAATTTGGATCACTACATATCAATGACTCTAGTGAGGATGATTAGACATCGAGCAAGATAGATCATTCAGAGGAGAGTAACATTATAGACCTTGATGTTGATATTGAACACCTTGAAAATGATTCCATCACGACCCTCACCACCTTTGACCTTGACCAACCCGATGATTCCTTACCCTTGATACATCCCAAACTCATTGACTGGGAAGAAACCGACCCTCTTGATATCCCTATCTTTTCAGATGATGATGCCATTGTCAAATTCGTTTGTTCTAAAAATCAAGAAACAAGTTCTACCAATGAATTTCATAATGAAGATTCAAACCAAGAGAGTGCCAAATATCTTAGCTGCAAAATAAAGAATACAAAAAATTGATTTAATGGTGAAAACCATGCAATGGCAGTATTAGATCATGAAAAAGTAAAAAGAAAGAGCGTATCCAATGGTGAAAACCTCTCTGAGGCACTGAAGGATGAGATATTTGACACTCTTCCTAAGAATTATCAAGAAAGATCTTAAGTATTGGTTGAGCCTACACAATCCATAAACATCAATACTGCAGAAACTGTAAAGACCATACACCTAGTGGCATCAATGACAGAGCAAGAAAAGCCAAATTTCACTAAATTCTTTGAAGAAAGACAAATAAATTTTGCTTGGTACTATGCTAATATGCTAAGAATAGATCCGGATCTAATAATGCATCATTTATCCATAGCACCTAGAGTGAAGCGAGTAAAGCAAAAATTGGGAAAAATGCATCCACACATTGCCCTACTAGTGAAAGCAAAATTAAAAAATTATTAGATGCAAGGTTCATCCGACCAGTTGACTATGCAAAATGGATTTCAAACATTGTACTAGTCTTCAAACCAGACAATAACATCAAAATATGCACAGATTTTAGAGATCTTAACAAGGCTTGTCCAAAGGATGACTTTCCTTTGCCCAATATAGACATCATTGTGGATTTAACAACAAGACATGCTATGCTATCACTCATGGATGATTTTTTAGGCTATAATAAAATCAAAATTGCACCAAAATATCAAGAAAAAATAGATTTCACATGCCCATGGGGTACATTTTTTTGGAATGTCATGCCTTTTGGATTAAAGAATGTAGGAGCCACCTATCAACATGCAATGACAACAATATTTCATGACATGATGCACACATTCATGGAGGACTATGTGGATGACCTGCTAGCAAAATCATTCACCAGGGAAGGACATCTAGAAATCTTGGATAAAATATTTAATCGATTGGAAAAATTCAATGTGCATTTAAACCCAAAGAAGTGTGTATTCGAAGCAACATCAACAAAACTCTTAGGATACATAGTTTTAGCTAAAGGAATCAAAGTAGATCCAAAAAAAGTCAAAGAAATCATGGAAATGCCACCTCCTAAGAACATTATCCATCTAAGATCTACAGGGAATATTTCAATCCATTAGAAGATTCATCACGAAACTGGTGGACAAAAGTCATCCTTTTACTCATTTGTTACACCAAAATGTTTCTTTTAGATGGGATGAAAGATGTGAAGCTGCCTTTAATCAATTGAAACAATTCTGATGACTCCACCTATATTGGTACCACCAATAGAGGGAAAACCACTTCTACTCTACATAGCAACTACTGAGGTATCTTTGGGAGCTTTGCTAGAACAAGAAGACTATATAGGAAAAGAAAGGGCCATCTTCTACATCAGCAGAGCACTGAATGGCTATGAAATTAACTATACCTTCATTGAAAAAGCTTGTTTGGCAGCGGTGTTTTCTATTCAACAATTGCGACACTATATGTTAACACATACCGCCAAACTAATAGACAAGATAGATCCATTAAGATATCTACTCAACAAATCCACTCTAACAGGAAGATTAGCAAAGTGGGTGATAATATTGAGTGAATTTGACATTCAATATGTGGATAGAAGAGTAATCAAGGGCCAAGTAATAGCATATCAGTTAGCTGAAGCACCATTGCAAGATGACCATCCTATGCACATTGAATTCCCAGATGTGGATGTCCTCACAATGACAACACAACATTAGATATTATACTTTGATGAATCTTACACTCAACATGGATCGGGTGCTGGAATCCTATTTGTTACTCCTCATGGAAACACTATCCCAAAATCTTACAGGTTGATGTTTCCTTACAATAACAACATGGTTGAATATGAAGCACTAATCATTGGTATCAAGGTAGCAGTGGAATGGAAAGTCACAAAATTACAAGTTTATGGAGATTCTCAATTAGTCATCAATCAGGTTAATGATGACTATCAAACAAAATATGACAAGCCAATGCCATACAAGAGAATGGTAGATGACTTCAAGAAATACTTTGTTGAGATCAAGTTTGAACAAATTCCAAGGGTAGACAACAAATCTGCAGATGCCATGGCAACCATTGCTTCTCTTTTATAAATACCAAAAAAAAAAGGTCATTATGAATTCATGGTGGAACAATTGTTTACTTTTGCATATGACAATCCTGAATCCCAAGTTGTGTGCCATCTAGTTGATGTTGATTCTTTGATCTATGGGAAGATTTATACCTATCTAAGAGACAATGCCCTTCCACCTGATGACTTCAAGAAACAATTTGTTGAGATCAAGTTTGAACAAATTCCAAGGGTAGACAACAAAGTTGTAGATGTCATGGCAACCATTGGTTCTCTTTTACAAATACCAAAAAACAAAGTCGTTATGAATTCATGGTGGAACAGTTGTTTACTCCCGCATATGACAATCCTAAATCCCAAGTCATGTGCCATCTAGTTGATGTTGATTCTTCAGTCTATGGGAAGATTTATACCTATCTGAGAGACAATTCCCTTCCACCTAATCTATCTTGGAACCAAAAACACAACTTTATCTGTCAAGCAGCCCAACACACCCTGATAGCTGATACACTTTATCGACGAGGTCTCGATGGTACTCTCCTCCGATGTCTTGAACATGACTAATCTGAAACTGCATTACAAGAAGTTCATGAAGGTATTTATTGTACTCATTCAAGTGGTCTTACTCTAGCTAATAAACTCCTATGCTTGGGATATTATTGGCCGAACATGGAGAAATAATCTTTTCAATTTGTTAAGAAGTGCAGGAAATTTCAAGTCCATGGAAATCTCATACATGCACTGGCGCAATAGCTACAACCATTTACATCGACCTGGCCTTTCTGTTTATGGGGACTTGATCTTGTGGGTAAGATTCATCCATCCTCCTCTAATGGACATAAATTCATAATCATAGCCATTGAGTATTTCACAAATTAGATTGAAGTTGTTCCATTAACCACGATCACTGGTAAACAAATTGCCTCCATCCTGAATTACATTGTCTGTCGGTATGGCATCCCTAGCTCCATTGTCACTGACAGTGGTAGAACCTTCAAAAACCAAGATGTATAAGAACTTTGTGAAAAATTCCATATCCAACACCGATTTTCCACACCCTATTACCCTCAAGGGAATGGCCAAGTAGAAGCCTCAAATAAGACCATCTTGAAAATCTTGAAGAAAATTGTCAACTATACTGGACATGACTGAAATGTTCAACTAAACCATGCCTTGTGGGAATACCGTACTAGCATCCACACCCCTACAGGAGCCACACCATATTCCCTTGTGTATGGATCAAAAGCCATCTTACCTATTGAGGTTGAGTTACCTTCACTCCGGGTATCATTGAAAGGAATCATTTTAGAGGAAGACTATCGAGTATCCAAACTACAGGAGTTGGAATTGTTAGATGAACATCGTCAGCATGTTGTTGATCATCTAAAAGTTTATCAACAAAGAATGTCAAGGAGCTATAACCACAAGGTAAAACCAAGAACATTTTAGGTTGGTGACTTGGTACTAAAAGAGAATCCTCGCAATCAACAAGATCAGGAAAAGAAGGGAAAATTTGAACCTAATTGGCTAGGTCCTTTTGTCATTGTATCAGTATATGGATCTGGAGCATATCAGTTATCTACACCCGAAGGGGACCTGTTTGAAGAACCTATCAACAATATTCATCTCAAGAAGTTTTATACATAAATCATCCAGTGCACAGTTCAAAAAGTTGAAAAATACAAAAAAAGTAAAAAAGCAGAAAAATCCAAAAAAAGTAAAAAAAAGTAGAAAAATCCAAAAAAGCCAAAAGCTGAAAAAAAGTGAAAAAGAAAAAAATACAAAAAAGTGAAAAATAAAAAAATCATAAAAATCATAAAATCAGAAAAGGTGCAATAAAAACAAGTAGTGAAAACCTAGCAACAGGTGCTATTTGTGATAGATTAGCTTTTCCATCTATTGGAACATGTGTTGGTTGTCCTCTTTTCACCATCATTATGCCTGTTCATCATAAAACCTCATGTACACATCCTGGCATTGCGGTCGTCTCACCCTGGCTTGGTGCTTATTGTACACTTTCACAATAAACAGTTGGTTTCTCATTGGGGGAAAAATACTGAACTCACTAGGGGCAATCTACTTTGAGCTTAAAACAATGGACAAGCAACAATAAGACAACATAGAAAACATAATGATCACAACGAAACTCAACATTGAACATCAATCACCATCTTTAGAAAACCAACCATCCAAATCAACAGCAAGATCGGTAAACCAAATCTCATTGGATGATGTTCTTTTGAATCATGGTTTAATCACTTTAGCATAAATGTTCAACTATTGTATCTTGATTTTTGTTATCATTTCTGTAGAGCAACTCAAGGATGTCATGGACTAGAGAAGCTATGATGGAGTATGATATTTTTCTTTGTCTGCTGTCTGTGAGTTGATCACTACTACTATGTAAATTTGTCGCGAGACATGCTCTACAAAGTATCATTGATGACATTCTGGATTTGCATAGGAAAAGGATTAACTCTTGTCTATTTTACGCAAGCAATACTCAAGTCATCTCAGTTCAATTATGCCTAGATCCTTGTATTACCTTGCAATATGAAAAATCAATGGAAGTTGTATGTAGGTCATCATGGTTTAATTATACCATCGATGTTTGTACTAACTTTCAACATATTAAAAGCTCAATGATGATAAAAAGCACAACAAATCGGTTGACAAGATGACAAAATTGCATATTTAGAATTGTATGGTTAAGATGGATTGCATCCATATTAGTTTTGCATGTGCATTTTAGGTTTTCCAAGGCTGGAAAATTTCAAAATGATTTTATCTCTCTCATTAAAGGATTGAGTACATTTTACATTAACAAAAAAAGATCATTCACATGTAGTTGCATAATCATTCTCATATCATACATACATTAGAAAGTTTTATCATCTATCATCCATCCATGCATTAGATCATATATTTGCATAAGAAAAATACAAAAAAATAAAGTGCATCACATCTTATCTGTATGATCAAATCCATCTCATATATCATAAAGCATCATCCATAAAGCCATATAGAATCATAATCCATGCATCATCATTTCATTATTTCATCCATACACAACCATGACATAATCATATAAACATCACATAACATACATAGAAGAAATCAAATACTTTCATCATAAGCATTCATCATACAAGCATGTAGACAACATATAGATCAATAGTCTCTGCTGCATCTAATATAATCTCAAAATAATCAATGTCAAGTGTACAATGATATCACAACATATGGAGAGATACATCAACAAATCATATGTTGTCATACTCCATCATAATGATCTACTATGATATCATTATATTATTGTATAGAGTATATTTGCACCATAGTTCATTGAACCTCTTGCAAACATGCATGAATGATAGATTACACCTTCCGCTCATTGCTTTCAGAAACTCAACATTTAGACTTCACACTGATCTGCCAAACTCACATCAAATACACATTGTTTCACATCCACTTCACATCTATCTTGCTCTATTTCTTTGTATTATCTCTTTGTACACCTTTCACCAATATCTCATCTTGTATTTATACCATCTTCAAATTTGAAACATATCCAAAGTCGGCCATACATCATTTGAATTCAAATTAGGTCGGTGCCAAAACATTCTAGGGTGGAATTAGAATGAGGGACCATTGCTTATGAAGCTATATACAACAACCGACCCAAGAATACAAATCTGATTGTGTATCAACCCTTTGAGAAAGCAAAACACCTCATGTGAACTGAAGCCAAATACTGTAGAACCAAAAACATAATATCTTCCAGTTAAGTAGTAATGTAACAATGCAATCACCTGTATATGTCTGTAAGAACTGAAAAAAATAATGTCAAAAAGAGTTCAACTTGATTTAGTGTCAAAATAATATATTGAATAAAATCCCCGATTGAATCAGTGAATACATCATGTCTCAATACATCAAATATGTACACAAGAGCTACGTGTTGCTCTCCCTAGACAATGTAGGCCTCGCTGTGCCTATTGCTGCACCACCAGATGGACCTACACTTCAATCTTTGTTTGATGGATCTTTAGGAGGTGGCCCAGTCACACCCCTGCTCATCGTTTGTGACTGACTTCGACCTGACCTAGCACTGACAAACTATGCATAACTAGGGGCACGCCGCTCTATAGGAACCGCCTGATAATATAGTGATATGTAGTACTTTGTCTCTTGGGCTGAACATCAAACCTCTCTGAGCATATCCCTTGCGATAGTCCCCTCAGAAACTCAACAATATCTCAGCTAGGGCCTCTGCATACTCACATCTCTGTCTCATGGCATCTCTCTTTGTTGTTAGAGAGGCAATATGCGCCTGTGCTTGTGCTAACTTTCCCTGTAAGCCCTCCACTTGTAAGTAGGGAATTTATCTATGCCTGCTACTGGTGGGAGGGAATGTGAATCTAAACCTGGGATGGTCCTATCTATTGTTGTCCTGAGGGAACCATAGATATTCTCCTCTGAGGTACTCTAAAGTCCAATATCTCTTTGCCACTTGCATCTCCACCATCTCCACCCTCTCCATCATCCCCTCCATCCCCACCATCTCCACCCTCTCCATCACCCCCTCCATCCCCACCATCTCCCTCATCATCACCATCTCCTCCATCCCTCCTTTGTCTTGGTACATGCTGTGGTGCTCTCTCACCATCATCAAATAACAGTACCAGCTCATCAAGACTAGCTATCCTCAGTATGACATATGTGAAGAAATACTCAACATACTCATCTGTCATCACACCACCGTGATCTCTAGATAGTAATCCCATATCTATGGCTACAATCCAAAATACTCCTCACAAGCTGTATCATATGATATGGTGGGTCCCCACTCTAGAATATCCTACTGTCTCTGAGCATATAATGTAACTCCCTGGGGCATCCCCTGAACTCAGCCATACTGACAAAGCACCCTCATGAGCATGAATCTCAACCGAGTTTGTCCAATCAAATATCTCGACGTGCAAAAATATGGCATCTCCAGATCATCCTTGAGCCACTTCTCACAATCCAAGTACGGTTGCCATGTGACTATCTCCAAATCATCAAGCACTCGTTGCCAATACTCTAATTTTCCTAGCTTGTGCTAGAAAATAACACCTGAGTATCCAAAGACACATGGCCTAACAACTAGATGATCTCTGTCCACCATAAGATGAGTAACAACTATATGCTCCCAAGCCCAAATTTGAAGTAGTGTCACCCCAGTTGATAAACTCATAACTCCAAGATACACCAACTAATGCAGATCATGATATAAATGAGCTAACATACAAGAAACCCATGCATATCAGATCCCTTGAGTGATCATCCTCTCCAATATCCTGCCCTAGCCAATGGATAGTCCCTTCGACCTACAGTTAGGACATAGGAAACCTCCAAAAAATCTACCTAAAATAGATGGTAATGGCTCATACGAATCAACCATATCCTGCCACGGGATCTTGTAACCGCTAATCTCGTCATCATAAAAAATCCTCCTCAGTGCCTCGGTACCTCCCTGCTTTGTGTGATCATATATGACTAACTCTCCAACCACGGGAATCCCCAACATCTAGTACACATCCTCCAGAGTAATCGTCATCTCACCGGTAGCTAGATGGAATGTGCTGTGGTTGCTATGCCATTTCTCAGCTAATGCAGTCAATAGTCCCTTGTTTATCCTATACTGGGGCATATCAAGTAAGGAAGATAAACCACATCATGCAATAACATCCAAATCTTCCTGCACCAGACGTGGAATCATATCCCAATTCTTCAGGCAACACTCCTGAGACTGAAGAACTCTCAAATCCTCCTATAATCATGACATATTGCAAATCAATATTTTTATCAATCAACCTATCAATCAATCTAATCAGCTCAAATGAGATTTTGATCAAATCTCGTGGAGCATCTATCATTGAATCTCATCCATCACGACGTCAATCATCATCTATCCTATCATTGAATCTCATCCATCATGAGATCAATCATTGTATATCCTATCAAACATCATCAAAACAATGACTAACGTGATCATCAAACATCAAAAGTAAGGAGAAAAATCAACATTTCATCATTTTGGTGTCAATGCACCAAAGCAATGCATTTATACGCTGAAACAATGGATGCGCTACAAAATTCCATAAATGCACCGAAACAGAGCATGAATGCGCTAAACCCTCCATGCGCTAAAACAATCATCAAATGTGCCACTTCACAACATTTATGCGCTAAAAACCTACATGCACTAAATGCAACAGTATATGTGCCATTCTGCAATTTAAATGGACTAATTCTATCTATGCGCCAAAACATTCATTCAATGTGCTAAATCAGGTCCTAAATGCACTAAAATGCTATCACAAATTTGAAAAATATGAAAACGCGTGAAAAACATATTCAAATTTCAAAAGGTGGTTTCTCGGGGTATGTACTAGAGGTGCACACGCGGCGGGGCGGTTGTGTCGTCGAACTCGCTCAAATCGATGAGTGTGGTATGGGATCACCATTTTTCTCAAATTGCTCAATCAAATCAATCATTCAATTGAAATGAATTCAAATTAGCTCCTTTTTCATCTTTTTATCTTTTAAAAAGGGTAAATGGAGGGTATTTAAGTGGGATTCATTTTTATTTTTCAAAAAGGGCATCAATTAATCACCCGACAGGGTTAGTATTCTTTATCGGGAGATAAATCATCTCAAAATCCTAAAAAGTTGAAAATCATCAAAATCATAAAAATTATAAAAAATTCAAAAAATTTCCCGATTTATCTCCCGAGGGGGCATACATGCATCATCAATCGAAAATTAGCATCTAGGGCATATCAAATTTTTTTATCAGCGCTATCAACAAAATTTTCTTTGAAGCAATGTGTCGCAAACACATCACTTCAAAGAGAGGTAA
Source organism: Sequoia sempervirens (assembly GCA_007258455.2). NCBI lineage: Eukaryota > Viridiplantae > Streptophyta > Pinopsida > Cupressales > Cupressaceae > Sequoia > Sequoia sempervirens. The sequence goes on along the minus strand of VDFB02320074.1, from coordinate 40,863 downwards.
AATGTATACACTCAAATTTGGTCCGGAGGATTAATTAAATACAAGTTATTTAATTAATGATCTTTAATTCTTCTACTTATAAACAAATTGAAAATTTTATTTATATAGTTAATTTTCTCTAATTCTTCCTATCCTAAATCATTTTCTTCATATCTTAATTAAATGAAAAAATTTAATTAGTTTGTTTTATTTAATTAACTTCCTCTTATTAAATTTGAATTTAAGCACATTTCTACTAACTTCTTTCCACCTTCCACCTCATCATGTGTCTCAAGAAATTAAATATTTCTAATATTTAATTTGGCATTTATCCTCAACAAATTCTAACCAATCTGGGACACTTGGCCTTCATCTCCATTTTATTCCCCTTCACACTTGGCAGTTTGTTCTTATGAAGGGAACACACTCCCCTTTTCTCTCTAACCTCTTCATCTTCAACCGTCGATTCTCCAGATCGAATCAAGATCATTGATTCCTGCCACCTAGAATCATGCCTTGGAGAATCTATAAATAGGCCCTCATTTATAGCAAAAGGGAGAGCTGAGCATAATTACACTTTACAGAATTTTCATTAGCATTGTCATTTTAGTGAGCATTCTAGTATTAGCATTTTAGCATTAAGTAGTTTAATCATGGCATTTTCATTAGCAACATCTTAGTTACAATAGTTTAATCATATCATTTTCATACAACAAAATTATAGCAACATCATTATCTTTTGCATATCATCTACAAATAATTTAGCAATCATGTAATGTAGGAAACATTTCTTGCATTTCCAACATCTCTCATTCTTCAGGTTATCATTTGGAAAGTCATGTGCACAAACAATTTGAGAGAAAAATGACTTAAAGAATCCTTGGAGATAGAGGACAATGGGACACAATTGGGGCATTATTTGTCTCAATTTGGTCATTATTTGAATTCCTTGATATAATGTTTCATTGGTGTGTTGTATAGGTTCTATTTCCTTATTCACACCCAAAACTGGGACTAAGTCGCCCAACTTGGCGTAAGTGTCCCAGTCAACATTTCCAATCAATTTTGTAGGATTCTAGAACCTCTCCACATCAGATTTTATATTCTAGGTGCACCTCTCCAGTTCTGTTCAGTTATTTCATCATTTACTTGCATTTTTAGGTGTTTTTGCATATCACAGTGTGTTTTACAACACTTTGCATTTCTTAGGTTTTGCATCATTAAATCATTTCTTTTTCAGATCAATGCATTAGTACATCATATTTAGATACATTAAATCTCATTTACATTAATCTTGAGTGTAGACATTTTCATTTTGGACTCCAATTCTTTCTCCTTTTAAGTGAAAAACCCTAGAAGGAGCTTAAAGCATTTGGGTAATCCAAAATCATTGTTTACAAGTACATTTTTAAAAAGGAAAATGCTTAATATGTTAAGTAGAAAATAGTCATAAGAATGATATGGCTGATTGTTGAAATACTCTATGAATCATATAATCTGATTTTAGTTTAGAGTATAAATTAGCATTTTGTTTCTTCTTTTGAAGACATTTGCGAAAGAATGTTTAAAATTCTAGAACAAAAAAATGATACCTTACTTGACTAGAGGACCTACGAGTAGATGTTGTTAGAGGGTAGAAAGCTATTATGGGATGTATAGTAGAAATTTACCTTCTGGGATGGGTGCCAAAATGGAGTACAAAGAATATAGGTTTGCTTTACCAGAACCTATTGTTTGCTATTGTTGCAACACGTTTATTGTGCTTGGAAAAACAATATAGTTCATTATGTATGTATGGATGAACTCTGTGATTTCAGTCTCCGTCATTCCTAGCATAGGTCATGCACTTTCTTTTCTAACTTGTAGATAGAATTGCATGTTGATCTATGGGAACACACCAGATTCCACCTTGCAGATTGTTCTCTTGCTAAATTTTCTATGCAGGGTCGGGCATTCTTCAGGTTGGAAAAATACTAGGGAAGCGTAAGCTTCGTGGTTGGGCGGTAAAGTGCTTCAACCATGTTCTCGTCCACTAGTGGAGGCAAGCATTGAAGAACCTTAGTTGTTCACAAGACTATTATAGTCTTAGATGTAACTTGATGTAATTCATTCTTGTACTTGATGTAATGTGTACAATGTAATGACTTCGTGGCCTTAGGAGCTAAGTCAAACTTGATATTGTAATTTTACTTTTGAAGTGAATATAAGAATCTTTGACTCATTTTAAATGGACATGTGTAGCTATGATTGAATTTAGCTACTAGTTATGTCTTTTTAATTTGGAGTATATTCATGTGTCGTTTACAATAATATTAATTAAGTAATAATTTCGAATGGGTTATTACATTTGGTATCAGAGCTTAGGGTTCAACTCTAGGCCTTTTGAGTCTACCATAGTTGACTAGGGGTAGTTGACCCTTGACCCAAAATTTGGATGTCCTGAGAATTGACTGAACCTGAATTAAATGTAGGAATGGGAAGGTCAAAGGTAGGATGAAGAAATGGGAAAATTGTTAGAACCTCACGTAAGAATGACGCAAAGGAAGGAAATGCCAAGGTGAAGGTTCAATCAGAAATTCCTGATGATGAAACTCTAGATTAAGCTCTTATGTGGCTCAAGCTAGAGAGAGGCTTGAAGATTGAGGAGAAGCAAATGCACCTAATATCAAAAAGCTCTTTGCAATCCAGGACTAGCCTCTAGGGTGTGGACCCAATGCACCCTTGCTAACTAAAGAGGAAAAGGAGAGCTTGCGTGCTCAACCATCCTCTTCTGCTAAGTCTAAAGTAAAATCAGCTGATGTTCTACAGGAATGTCCTCTTTTTGATACCGAGAAATCAAAATGATGTAACACGAAGCCTATTGTGAATAAGGGTCTATTGAATCACCTTAAATATAAATAAAATCAAATGATATTTATTTTGGTGTTTTCAAAGAAATACTCTAAAATGTGAGCATTTTGCATGAATGTGTATGTCTTCTATGTTGAGGGATGTATGCATATGAAATTATGAGATGTAGCATAAGAATGCTTATTCGTAAAACCTTGTGTTGAGATGTGATAAACGTGAGTGTGTTGCAGGATAAGTGCGGGACATCATGGTGACCACCAGGCAAGATGGGGGTGGTAGTGGTTCCAATAACAGACTGAACAAGAGACTGGAGAAAATTCTAGAGCTTCCAAATCGGCAAGAGTCTCACATGGATCATATAGAGCAAGAAGTCTAAGTGGCACGCGAGGATCAGGACTACATGAATGTAGAGGCAATCAAGGAGGCAGTGGTCCAAGGGTAGGTCCTCGAGGGCTAATTGAGGAAGATCTTGGGAAAAACCTTAAAATAGTAGCACCGCCCAAGTTTGATGGAAAGGCTATTGGAACAAGAGTTGAGGCTTGGATTATAGAAGTGGAAAAATACTTTGGGCTCTGTAACCTTTCTAAATAGACTAAGGCGACATGGGCTACGTATCAACTCTCAGGTGAAGCAGCGACTTGGTGGGATAGTGAGAAGTTAGAATGAAATCTTCAGCCAACCGAGATCACATGGGAACTCTTCCTTCAAGCTTTTAGGAAGAGATGGTTACCACAAATTTTCTTTGACAAGAAAGTAACGAAATTTTAGAACTTAACCTATGGAAATATGACTGTGATTCAGTATTGGGAAAAGTTCACTAATTTGTTGAAGTATGTGCCTCAATATTAGGGAGATGAATGATTTTGTATCCAAAATTTATAAAGGGACTCAGACTCCACATAGGAGCTGAAGTGGATATGCATGAACCTCAAACCATGGATGAATTCTTCCAAAAAACCACCAAACAAGAACAAAAGCTGCAACAAATTTCATAAGAGAGACAAGAGCCTTCAGATCTGCAATCTCAAGAGGAGAAGTGAGTCATAGGAGAAGGATGAAGATGGTAATGGTGGAAAGAACAAGAAAGAAAACAAGGGTAAGGGAAAGGACAACCATAAGTAGAAGGGTTTTAGAGAGGACAAGCTAGGAGGTTGCAAAGGGCCTCATGATGGATGTTATACTTGTGGAGGTGACCATTATACCTTAAATTTTCCTCAGTAGTCAAAGTCATGGAAGGAAGGAAGCTACCGATAGACTCACTAGATCCACGTTGTAGTGGAAAATAGGTAAACAGAGTATTAGGCTTCGCCAATTCAGCTAACGAGTAAGCTCTATGGCCAATCCGTCTCTATCTTAATTGATACGGGAGCTACTGAATGTTTTATAGATCCTAGAATAATATCTAAGATACCCATTAGACCTAGATACATGACAAATTCATGGACAATCTACTATGATAACTGGGCAGAGCAGGGGGTAGATACCTATCTCTTTTGTAGTGAGTTAGAGCTTCCAACCTTTTAAACTTAGGTCAACTTGTATGTGACACCCTTAGGCTCATATGATGTAATTTTGGGAATAAATTGGTTAACTGAGCATAAGACTTTAGTGAACTATGAGGATAAGATGGTCAACTGTTTGGATGATTATGGAAACCCATTTGAGGTTTGTGGAATGTAGAGACCCTTAGAGATTAGACAGATTCAACGATGCAACTCAAGAAGGCTTGTCGAAAGTGGTGTGCAATTTATGCAGTGCATGTTAGTAATCCTAACAATGAGAAGCCATATTTATATGACTATCCTATTCTCAAAGAGTTGCAAGACGTATTCCTTGAAGAACTTATGGAGTTGCCTCTGAAGTGGGAATTTTATTTTTCTATCAACCTAGTCCCAGGAGCTAAGCCTCAATCCAAGGCACCTTATCGGATGACCACCACATAAATTTATGAGTTGAAGGCCCAACTAATGGAATTGCTGGATAAGGGACTCATAAGACCCAGTGTGTCACTTTGGGGAGCGTCAGTTATTTTTCTGAAAAAGAAGGATGAAACCTTACGTCTATGTATAGATTATCAAATGTTGAACAAGGTTACCATCAAGAACTGGTATCCACTCTCGAGGATTGATGAATTATTTGATCAAATGAAGGGAGCAACAATGCTCTCCAAGATTGATCTCAGGTCAGGGTACCATCAATTGAGGATTAAGGAAGAAGACATTTCGAAGATTGCATTTAGAACTTAGTATGGACATGACAAGTTCACAGTGGTACCTTTCAATTTAACTAATGCACCAACAACCTTTATGAAACTTATGAATAGTGTATTCAGAGACTGCTTAGATGAATTTGTTTTGATCTTTATTGATGACATTCTAGTCTACTCAAAGACTGTCGAAGAGCATGATAGACATTTGAGGATAGTTTTTCAGTGATTGAGAGAAAGGAAACTCTTGGGAAGCTATCCAAGTGTTCATTCTATTAGGACAAAGTGCACTATTTGGGCCATATTATTTCAGCGGAAGGAGTCTCCATAGACCCCAAGAAGATCAAGGTGATCGTGGAATGGCCAGTGCCTCAAAATGTGTCATAAGTATGTAGCTTCATGGGCCTCGTAGGATACTATAGGAAGTTTCTGCAAGGGTTCTCCTAGATTGCATCTCCTATTACCTCACTCCAAAGGAAGGGAACACGGTTTGAATGGATCGAGAAATGTGAGTAGGCATTCCAACTCCTAAAGGAGAGGCTCACAACAACACTAGTATTGGCTATCCTTGATCCTAACAAGAGATTCACACTAATCACAGATGCTTTAGGAGAGGGATTGGGAGTAGTACTAATGCAAGATGGACAAGTGGTAGCATATGAATCAAGAAAGCTCAAGCAACAAGAAGTGAACTATGTGCCTCATGATTTTGAATTGGCATCCATAGTTCATGCCTTACAAATGTGGAGGCATTATATTTTGGGAAAATCATTTGAACTCAAGACAAACCACTTGGGGTTGAGATACATATTCACCCAACCAAACCTTAATGCATGACAAATGAGGTGGTTAGAAGTCCTTAGCGAGTATGACTTTGGAATTGAATATATAAAAGGGAAAGAGAACAGAGTGACTGATACTCTTAGTAGACGAAGACATATGACGACCATGATTTCAAAAAGGTCTAACTTGAGGTAGTAGGTAATTCAAAATCTGGTAGGGGATGAGCACTATGAAAGAGTGAAGAGTGCCCTAGTAGCGAATCCTTTGGATCATCGGTTCAATGGGTACGAGATTGAATCAAAGGGTATTTTGGGATACTAGAGGAGAATGTATATTCCTGACTTTGGAGGGCTGAGGAAGTTAGTTTTAGAAGAATTTCACAATGCACCTTATTCAGGACACCCTGGTGTATCCAAGATGATCACAGAGTTGAAGACTGTATTTTTGGCCTAAACTCAAGAAGGATGTAGTGGAGTACATAGCCAGATGCTTGGAGTGCCAGTGATTCAAGGCTGAGCATGCACACCCAACCGGGTTATTTTATCCTCATGACATACCTGAGTATAAATGGAAGGTGATTAGTATGGATTTTGTACAGGGGTTACCATTGAGTAAGAATAAGCATAATTTTATCTTGGTCGTGATTGATAAGTTGACTAAAGTTTTGCACTTCATTCTAGGAAACCTAAAGGATGGATCGTTGACCTTGGCTAATAAATTCGTTTAGGAGATCTTCCGTTTACATGGAGTGCCAAAGACTATCATTTCTGATAGGGACACACGGATGACCTCAAGGTTTTGGATGACTTTGAATGCAACATTGGGGACTAAATTGAATTTCAGCTCAACTTATCATCCTCAAACTGACGGGTAGACAGAGAGGGTGAATTAGGTAGTCAAAAAACCTCCTCCGAATGTATTGTATGGACCAATAGTATAGGTGGGAAGAATATTTTCCTTTAGTAGACTTTTCTTACAACTCCTATCATACATCCTTAGGCATGGCACCATTTGAAACCTTGTATGGGCAGAAGTGTCGTACCCCCCATTAGTTGGGATAAATTGGAGGACAGGATCATAGTAGGACCTAAAATGCTTAAGGAAATGAAAGAACAAATGAGGGTCATTAAGAGTAGATTGAAAGAGGCGGTAGACCAATAGAAGAGTTATGCCAATGAGAACTAAACTCTTAGATAGTTCACAATAGGGGACAAAGTTTTCTTGAGAGTTAAGCCTCATAAAAGCTCTATTTCTTTTGGAAAGTCTTCCAAGTTGGCCCTAAGATATGTGGGACCATTTGAAGTCTTGGAAGTGATTAACCTAGTTGCTTATAGACTAGCTCTACCACCTGCTCTGGCTCGACTTCATAATGTGTTTCATGTTTCTTTTCTTAAGCCATATCATCCTGATGTGACTCATGTACTTGATTGACAATCCTTGTAGGTATAGGATCCAAGAGTGGTACTAGTGGAGCCCATTAGAATCTTGGATAGACGCAACATTAAGTTGCAGAGCATAGATATTGCTTAATTTAAGGTCCAATGGGACCAGTACTCAGAGGTCAGTGCTACTTGGGAGGATGCGGAAGAAATAGAACGCTCCTTTCCACATTTGCTTTCTTGAAAAAGAAACTCAGTAATTTTGTTTGAAATTTTTTGGATCGAGATATGATATTTCATGTTTAAAATTTTTGGTGTTGAAACAAACATATATTTTTGATGTGATGTTGAAATAAACATATATTTTTGATGTAATGTTGAAATAGACATATATTTTTGATGTGATGTTGAAATAGACATATATTTTGATGTGATGTTGAAATAGACATATATTTTTGATGTGATGTTGAAATAGACATATACTTCTGATGTAATGTTGAAATAGACATATATTTTGATGATATGTTGAAATATAAATGAATGCTCAAAATTTTATATGATCTTTTATTTGAATTATTAGACATTGAGACGATGTCTTTTCTAAGAGGGGAAAGATGTCAAAACCTAATTTTATTGCTTATTTATCATAATATGGTAAATTGAGTTATTGGAGAAATTCAATTAAATATTAAATGGAGATTTTGGAATACTCAAAAATTGAATGAAAGAAGTTGACTGACGTTGACCTTTTGAATTTTTGAAAATTATTTTATATGTTATCAAGAATTGAACATTATTGATCAATTTGCAAGTGCAAGTGTGTGCAGTTGTAGGATGATAGGTTGAAGGATGAGAACATGGTTGAAGTAGGATTGTTTAACCGGATCGAATGATAAGCCAATTGGAATCTGGGTGCACACACCACAAATGGCTTGATGACTTGAATTTGACTGATTTGCATATATAAGAGAATGAAATTTTCCTAATTTGAACTGTTTTAGTGCTTGAAAAAGAATGGTTTGTAGATAAAATTATGTATTCAAACTTTATGATTTGAAGGAAACGAAAACAAGTATTATAAAGAAAATTCTTTTCCTTAGTAGAAATATATATATACAAAGATGCTTGAAATGAAAATTCAAGTTCCTTACTTTAAATGATAGTGTATGGAACCTATAAGCCATTCCAAAAACAAGCAACTTGTATATGAATGCATGTATATATATACATACATGTACACGTGTATGTAAATTGAACACAATATATATATATATAAATATATAAATATACATATATATGTATATTTATATATTTATATATATATGTTTGTGTTCGATTTACATACACACACACACACATATATATATACATTATTCGAATACATGGTAAATGTGAATGAAATCATTTAAATGCATATAGATATACAATATATAAGTATATATGTATATATATATGTATATATATACATACGTATACATATTCAAATTCATTTTGAATTCGAAGTTGCCAATATATTATGAATTGGATTGTGGAATCAATGAAAAATCATAGGGAAAATCCATGATGGACATGGCCTGCCAAAGTCATAAAGACAATTTTTAAAATTAGAAGCCAACGGCATGGCCATAATGCCATCTCCCCATAAAAACATGCAAAAAAATAGTGTTGTTTCTATTATTATTTTTCAAAGAGAACCTGGGGCAAAAAACAAAAAAGAAGAAAGAGTTTTGGGGAATTTGAAAGGAAAAGTAGGGGTCGAACTAAAAGACTGGAAAAATCTGAGGAAAGAATGACATCATAGTTTGATTGGGAGGTAATTCGATCTCCATATTTTTTCATAGACTAGATTTTTCACTATTATCAAATCATGCAAGAAGTTTTTCCTTTGAATTTTTATCCAAGTGATATCATGGCATCATGTAAAATGAGGTCGTTGTTTCTGTATGTCAAACAACTTGAAGCCGAATGTATGATTAGTTATATGTATTGATTGCCACCACATGAAGGGTGCATGACCTACGACCTGTGCAGTGGGGAAACCGACATAGCTTAGAGCCTTTGTGGCTATTATACAGAGCCAGGCTAAGGATCGAGAGCCTCCAATGGCTCAAACTTCACCTTTTTTTTGGCATAAAAATGCTTAGCCTTATGTAGGCTATCAAAAAATATTTCGATTTATTGTATGTGTTTGTAAATATATTTCCTTGAGAAGGATTGATTTCGATCATGTGGGAAGGGTATGTATCCTCTGCATTTCATTTGTATTATTTCTAAAGCTTATTATTGATGTGTCGATGATTGTAATGAGGCTTGAGCAAAGCTCTTAGAGCTTTTCATATATGTATATTGCCTTTTAATGGGAAGCCGACCCTGTTTAGTAAAAATGATGGAAAGGATTTCTATGTTAGAAGAAACACCAAGCCATGCTGGATTCAATCTTATTATCGATGGCTAACCCTTGAATCTATAATGATACAAAAGAAAGTATGCATGTAAAATAATGCAACATGCATGGTATAAAAAGTAAGCCCTCATGGACAATTTCAATATTTGTCTTGAAGCTTAGAAGAAGACACCCGGCCATTTAGATCAGTCAATCCAGAGCAACCATAGTTGTTTTGTTACAACCTAAAAAGGCATGAGTATTGAATCTGAAGCTTCTATGATTCCTCTGATTGAAGTGTTTACTCAAGTATTTCATTGACAAGCATGTCAAACATAGTTTCTTATACTATTATGTTGCTTAATGAATTTCCAGAGATGAAAGTGCTCTAGAATTTGAGTAATAGACTTTTTTCCTTAAGTATGAAACAGGGCTATTTGATTGTTTATTTTCAGAACAACAAACATAGTAAATGATATTATTTATCTATTAATGTGACTGTTTAGTCTGAAACATAAATATGTTGATGTAAATAGTGGTTATTCTTTGCAAATGACTTTGTTTAGTTGAAAGTTATCTTTGAACAATGAATGTTCATATGTAAAAAACTTGTTTTATGACTGTTTAGTAGGAAAAAATACTTATTTGTTAAAACAATGAATGTTCTTATGAAAACAACAATGTTAGAATATCATAGTTGTAACAATGCAATGATAGTATGTGCAAAACTGTTAGCATAGACTTGTTCTGTTTTCATTTTTTTTGACAAAGAAATGTCAAATGGAGTATTATTTTAAGATTGCAATCTAAATTAATGATTATTTCAAAATGTATGCACAAACTTTAACATTGGTAGGCACATATATTGTATGCGCATAGACTTCATCTATGTACATACACATACTTGTGACATATCTTCTTTTATTTTTAGTACAATTTTAAAAAGGAAAATGCTTAAGATGTTAAGTAGAAAATAGTCTTGAGAATGATATGACTGATTGTTGAAATACTCTGTGAATCATAGAATCTGATTTTAGTTTAGAGTATAAATTAGCGTTTTGTTTATTCTTTTGAAGACATTTGTGAAAGAATGTTTAAAATGCTAGAACAAAATAGTGATACCTTAGTTGACTAGAGCACCTACGGGTAGATGTTGCTAGAGGGTAGAAAGCTGTTATGGGATATATAGTAGAAATTTACCTTCTGGGATGGGTGCCGAAATGGAGTACAAAGAATATAGGTTTGCTTTACCAGAACCTATTGTTTGTTGTTGTTGCAACACATTTATTATGCTTGGCCAAGCAATATAGTTCATTATGTATGTATGGATGAACTCTGTGATTTCACTCTCTACCATTCCTAGCATAGGTCATGCACTTTCTTTTCTAACTTGTAGATAGAATTACATGTTGATGTATGGGCACACACTAGATTCCACCTTGCAGATTGTTCTCTTACTAAACTTTCTATGTAGGTTCAGACATTCTTCAAGTTGGAAGAATATCAGGGAAGCGTAAGCTTCGTGGTTGGGCAATAAAGCGCTTCAACCATTTTCTCATCCACCAGTGGAGGTGAGCATTGAAGATGAACCTTAGTTGTTCACAAAACTATTATAGTCTTACATGTAACTTGATGTAATTCATTCTTGTACTTGATGTAATGTGTACAATGTAATGAATTTTTGGCCTTAGGATCCAAGTCAAACTTGATATTGTAATTTGAATTTTGAAGTGAATATAGAATCTTTGACTCATTTTAAATGGACATGTGTAGCTATTATTGACTTTAGCCATTAGTTATGTCTTTTTAATTTGGAGTATATTCATGTGTCATTTACAATAATATTGATTAAGTAATAATTTCAAATGGGTTATCACACATTGGGATAAGATTTCCTTTCAAGAGAGATAAAATACCTCATATTTTGTCTAAGTTGTGCTATGCAAAAAAACTCATAAAAAATATCCATATGTATGGAAAACATGCCAAGAGTAGTCTCCAAACAATCAAATAAAGAACAAAATTTTGGGATAGGTGTCAAATGGTTTTTGATTAACTAATATGTATTAACCATGAAGTGCTCAATATTTCTTGAGGAGAATCTACTATGATTCTTTTCTCAATGAGATCCAAAATTATTTTTATATTGATTATTTTAAGGGTAGAGGAAAAGGTTGTGTGTATGATAGAGAGTGGCACATTGAACATATGACCAATTGGTGAGACACTTTGGTTAGCCATCCATTCAACATGTCAAATTCCCTTTAGTTGTGAAGGAGAGTGTAAAGGTTTAGAAACTATTGTGTATATTTCACTCCCACATTCCTTGGTTGAGCATACCATGCATCTATCATAGGGTGATGAGGCTATAGCTTTGAGGCATGAGGTATCACTAGATATATTTAATGCTTGAGGGGATGCATACATTCATGAGCTAGAGGAATTTTTTGTGAGGCATAGTATGAGTTATTTATACCAATGAGACTACTATTGAGGTTGAGGAGCATGCCCCATATACTAATTTGGATGATTTACACACTAAGGAGTATGCCATATAACATGAATCACATCACCATTCTATGTTGGAGAGTATGGTGATGATAGTTGCCTTGTTGGAGGAGATATTTGGTATTGAAATACAAGTAATTCTAAGTAAATTTATGCAAATTAATATATTGCCTATTAAATTTTAGAATTAATTACATTAAATCTATTGTAAATGAAAATTTAAAAATATCATATATTTTTTTAATAAAATTTTAGGGTCAAACAATCCATCCTACATCCCAAGCATCTTCATCTCATACTTTTTCTACCTTGAAAACTCCTAAATTATATTTATAATAAAGTATTAAATACATTCATGCCAAACTATGTTTCATATAACAATTTTGACCTTAAAATGATAATTTGATGTTGATTATATGGATTCTGGACCTTTGACATCCACACATGTTGGTGGTGCTTATCTCATCTTTCACTAACATTTTTTATTTTATTTTTAATCATGTGCATGTAGGTTTCATTATTTTGGTAAGATAAGATTGGTTTTATTTTTAGTTGATGCCTTCTTTAGAGACTCTTCCCCATCTTTGGGGATCACAATACATGGTTGTTATTGCAACAATGTCATTTTCTATACCTTTTACACATGCATGAGTTGGTAATATAAATATCATTTTGAATTTATTACAATTTAATACCAAAAAATGGCATTCATGTTGACTCTAAATTGCTTCTTCATGCTTTTCATAGGAAGAGGCGAGAACTCCAATTCATATATCTACCCCTCAAGTGTATGATGAGAATCAAAGGGTGATTGAGAAGGATTATCAACTTGTAGTAAGTGATTGTTTACTTGATTTATTTATATGTCATGTCTTATATACTAATATATATTGTTTATTAATAATAGATGAAGTTACAATCTATCCTTGAGTGTAGGATATTTGATTGGTGGAGGCTAGTTATCAATTATGATATTGGTTCTTTGTCTACTTGATGGGCTAAGAGATGTTGATTGTTCGATGACACTCCATAGTATTCATGTATAGAAATTTTTTTATATACCTCCATGGAATATAGGTATAGATTTATATTTTTCCAATGTATATCATTGTATACCTATATTTCTCTATAGGCACATATTTATATTTTATTGATATATATCATTTTGTTCTTATATGACATTGTAGCTCTTGTGACATTATATACCATTTTCATGAGATGGTATGTATACCTTCATGGCCTTATTGCGATTAATATATAAATTTTTTGTATGTATTCATGGGTTAAATGATTTAAATACCAAGGCTTAAGATTACTCATTATTGAGTGTGACCATAAATTTTTTAATGTTTTTTTATTTAATAAAAAATCAGTGAAAAATATTTATTCAAGAAAAACCATCCAAGTACAACAAGAGGACCAAATGAACATAGTCATCGAAAGACACACTGCCTCCAAAATCCAAAACAAACCATGCAAGGATGAGCCAAAAACCAACCCAAACCAAAAGAAACCGACCAACCTTAGCACAAGGCTACACCTTCTGATCCTCATGAATATGTCTATATAAAGTATTACTTTTATCTAGATCCAACTGTCTCCATTCTACCACATTCCATGCCCCCTACCTTCAGAGACCCATTTAGTAAGGTAGTCAACAACTCTATTCCATTCCTTGGGAATGTGAACAAACAAGATGATCTCAAAATTTGAAGCAAGATGGAGAATTTTCCTCACAATTAAAGCCAATCTCCAAGAAGGGTCTTGAAAATATCTCTACTTAAGCAAAGAGACCAAAATCATGGAATCTATCTCACAAATCACATCCCTCCAACCCAACTCATAGGCTCTCTCTAGAGCCTTAATAATAGCACAATCCTCTATTTTATTGTTAGATTGAACTCACATATGTATGGAGAAGAAAAGTTGTATAGATCCACTACTATCACGATCGACTCCTCTGATCCCAATAGCTCCAAGATTTCCTTGAGCAGAACCATCAGTGTTAATTTTAAGAGTACCTTCAAGAGGAGGACTCCACTTCCCCAATGTATTCACCTTCTTAGAAGGTTTCAACCTACTTCCCTTATACCCATGGGGGCCTGGGGAGGAAGAAATCTTAAGGAGAGAAGCAATATACATGTCTGATGATGACATAGACTCCCCCAAGTCAAATTTAGAATAAATAGTTTCTTTAAGAATACTTTGCACTTTGTACTAGATGTGCAAAGCCACTTGTTGACACTCTAAAAAAATGTGACGATTTCTCTCTAGCCAAATCTACCAAATAATGATGGAAGGACCCAACTCCCAAGCATCTACCAAATAGGAAGCAAATGTGGGAGGAGGTCCCAAGTTCTCCCAAAAGTCCTACAAAAATAAAGCATACCTAAAAAGTATTTTTCCAAATCTTCCCCCAGAGTCTCCAAATTTCCAAAGAAAAAGTACATTGAAAAAATAGGTGATTTGTAGTTTCTTCACTGCACCTACAAAGAAATAGAGAGACGACCCACAAAAACCTCTTTTCCTGATATTCTCCCAGATGAGACATTTTTTATGACTCAACAACCATAAGAACATATTGTACTTGGGCCACCCAACGTTATTCCAGATGCATTTCCACCAAGGATAAGATCTCTCTTCAACATAATGGGAATCCAAAGCAACATACCCATGGGAAACATAATATATACCCTTAGACTTGTGACCCGAAGAAAGAAAATCCCTGTCCTTTGAAGAAAAACAAGGCTACTCAACAAGAAAAGACACCAACCTACCTCACTCTTCAAGAGAACCACCTTTAGGCCAGCTTTCTAGATTGCACCATTGATAGACCAAAGAGCCTCCCAAATAAGAACATTTGAAGCTACTCACTTTGGACCACCTAGCAGCCAAAAAAAACTCACTTAAAGGTTGGAGATGAGGGAAAGAAGATAGAATTGGAGGATGACCATCCCAAAAATTGGTCCAAAAAAGAGCTTTCTCCCCTTTCTAAATGATCCAAAAAAGGCCCTTCCTAATGAGGATCACACCCCTTTTAATAGTGCTCCAAATCATAGAACCTTTACCAAATAATTCCATTCAAGGAATATCCCCATTATCCACCCCTTCTAAGTATTTTTGATTTAGAACACGAGCCCATGTTTACACTGGAAATTTACACCACCTTGAATATAGCTTTACAACCAAAGCAAGACTATTCCTCTCTGATTACCTAAGTCCAAGGCCACCATTCTCCTTCAGGTGAAAAACCTGGTCCCAACTCACCAAACTCCATTTCAGAGTGCCAAGATTCTCTGCCCATAATTTTTTTTTGGTAAGGGAGTCAAGCTCCTTGAGAACACTTTTGGGAGCAGATAACACCATGAACCTATATTAAGGGAGAGCCTAGAGGAAGAAAGACAAAAGAGTCACCTTGCCAAGAAAATATAACCATCTAAAGGTCCAGTGGTTGACCTTAGCCCAAAATTTGTCCAAGATATTCTACCAACATTCCTCTTCAAGGTGTTGACACAAAGGGGAATCCAAAAATACTCCAAAGGAAGTTTACCAATCTAAAAGTGAAGAATGGTGGCTATTCTATTATGGATCAAAGGAGTATTAATAAAAGGATTTCAGACATATCCTCATTAATCTATTGGCTATACATAACCATATAATATATGTAGAGCCTTCTTGGTGTTAACTACCTCTTCAATTCTAGCAACACCTATGAGAGTCATATGATCAAAAAATTGGAGATGAGTCTGCGCATCCAAATCATGTGCCTAACTACAACCATGAATGAAACCCCCATCCCTATGCTATTTCAAAAACCTCCCAAAACCTTTAGCCATCAAAATAAATAAATAAGGGTAAATAGGGTCCCCTTGCCCGAGTCTCTGACCAGCAAAAAAGGGAGGTGGGGGGGAACCATTAACAAGAACAAAAAAAGGAAGACGGGGTCACATAACTCACAACCCAAGAGACCCAATCCACATGGAAGCCAAAATCCAATAGCAGATGTTGAAGGAAAGGCCACCTGACTCTGATGTAGGCTTTAGACATATCCAATTTAATGAACATGGATTTTTCTTTGGAAGAGGACATGGAATGACTAGCTTCAACCGCCACTACTATACCATCCACAATCTTCATGCCCTTAACAAAACCTCCCTATTCAAGAGAAATCAAGGGGCCCAAACATATCTTTATTCTTTCAGCAATCAACTTAGTGATGATCTTGTAGGTCACATTACACAACACAATAGGTTGAAAAGAGTAAGGAATTTCCCTCGTCTTTATTAGGAATTAAATAAGAAAGGTAGAATTAATAGCCTTAAGTATCTGCTTGTTTGTATAAGACTCATGAATCACCTCCAACAAATATACTTTGATGGTATCCCAAAATTCCTGAAAGAACTCAATGGGAAAACTATTAGGGCTAGGGACTTACCTTTCTTCATTTGAAATACTATATCTTGAAGTTCCTCCAAAGAGATGGGCACCAAAAGAGAGTTATTCATCTCCATAGAAACCAAAGGAGGGATGGAGGCCAAAACCAGGTTCTTCTCCTCCAAGGAAAGAGGCACATTCTCTGAGAAGAGAGAATAAAACCGGAAAATCTCCCTTGTAATAGCTTGATGTGGATTTAACTGTTCTCCCTGATCCCACATGAGAGAAGCAATAATATTCCCACCTCTATGTGCCTTTACTGAGTTATGAAAAAGGTAGTATTCATGTCACCTTCCTACAACCAATCAACCTGGGATTTTTGTTTCCAAAAAATCTCCTCCTATAGCTCCCACTTAGCAAGCTCCCTTGAAAATTTGGTCTCTTCCTGGAGCAATACCACTGTCATCCCCTATTCCTTTATTTTGAAAGTGAAGATATCTAGATGATATTGAATCTATTTCTACCTATGTAAGAAGTTACCAAAATCTATTTTATTCCATTTCTTAAGCTTGAATTTGACAAATTGGAGTTGCTTGAAGAAAGAGAACATTGTAGTACCAAAGGCAAGCCTCCCTTCAGGCCACCACAATTCCACAAGTTGATGTAAGCTATGGTCCCTAAGCCACATCAGTTAAAATTTAAAGGGGGTTGCTTAGCCACAGAGAACTGAGAAGAGAACTTAATTGACCAATGATCTGACCCCTTCCACTCAAATATCTCAAAGGAAGAAGTCCAATTATTGTCAATCCATTCAACAGAGACAAGAAACCTGTCAAGCATTTCAGAAATAGATCCCTCACCACATCTTCTAATATGATAGGTAAAAGTCCCATTAATGGTTTAAACATCCACTAATTAAGAAACTTGATATTGTATTATAGTGAGGAAGAAGAAGGCCTCAAAAGGCTAACTCCCCCCAATTTCCCCCCAAAGTTTTATATAGAATTAAAGTCCCCTACCAAAATCCAAGGATAAGAGGGAGCAAGAGAGTGAATAAATTTGATGTGAGACTAGAGTAGAGTCTTACCTAGAAAATCATCAGGCACATACACATTGGTGAACAAAATCACCTTGCCTGAGTCGAAACAAGATGACAACAAAGAAAGAGAATTGGACTACCAACCATCCACCAAAGAGGTGAGATCCTACAGGGGTCCCATATACATGCAACACCTCCAAAAAAAAAATTGAGAGTCAACACATTGGAAATAACCTATTTTCTAAATTTTGGAAGTTGTCTTCATCATATCTTCAGCAGGAAGCTTAGTTTCATGAATGAAAATAATATCCATTTTGTGATCCCAAACTAAATCTCGAGTAGCCTTTTGTCTAGGGATGCTACTCAAACCCCTTGCATTCCAAGATAACATAATCATTTATGAGAGGAAGCAAAGTGGGAGTCCAATATCTTAACAACACCAGATTCCACCAAAGATTCTACCATAATCTTTATCTTCTCCAAGTCCTTTTACTTCATACTTTAGCCATATTATCACCAATACCTTTTTTTAAGATCTTCTGGTGGATTCCAAGGAGTGGCTCAATCTTCCTCTTTCCATCATCCTTAATCCCATAATCAATCTCCAACTTATTTATCTCATTAGAACCTATGTACTTGTGAGGAATCTCCACCAAGGGTCTATGGACCAAATCATCCACTAGAGCCTCCACAACCTCCCACCCAATGGACTCTAACAAAAATGGGAACAAAGATGGAACAAACCCTTCCTTTGAAGCTTCATGCATGTCAATTTTTGGAGTAGGGCTCTGGGGGATTCAGACAACATGATCTAATCCTTGAAAAATATGAGTCCCAAAGCTATGATCATGTTCCATTGAATCTAACTCTACAAAATTTTCAAGACCATCTAATCTATTACTAGAGGTCTATCTGAGCATGGCTTTGTTTTGGCTATTTGATGCCTTTACTTTCAACTAGTATTTCATAGGTACAAACCTATTTGAATCAGGCTCCTCATTCTAAAATAGAGCTTTTCCTTTTGCTTTGTAATTATTTGCATGCACACCAGAAGGAGGTTTTTGGGTTTTAGCTCTCAAATTGGGGAAATTCTTTTGTAAATTTCCATATTCATGACAAGTACGAAAATGGAAAGGGAGGGATTCATAGTCCACCTATTGAATCCAACACATGCTTCCTAGCTTGATTTTCAGAGACTCTGATAAAGGGTTATTTAAATTAATTTCCACACAAAAATGAGTAAAAGAGGTTACCATTTGGTCAAGTATCTAATGGGAGGGGCCCAAGGGCTTCCCAAGAACAACTACTATAGAATGCAAGATATTGTTCCACCAAAACTCCATTAGAATTTGAGGTAGGAAAATCCATACAGGGATCCTTGATAGAAGCTCTTCCGTCGAATCAAAACCTAGATGCCATGGTTTGATGAAAAGTCTCACCTAATTATGGAAATATAGGCCCCCTTTGAAAACCATATTACAATCTGCAATCTGAGAGAAGAAAACAAAGAAAAATCCATTAGCACCCAAAATGATTTCCAAGTCACCTTTTAGATTCTCGTTGTTGTGGATCCAATTCTCCAAAAAGGGAAAGGAAATGTGAACCCCCATTAATTTGTAAACTAGTGCATGCTCAAAAAGATACATGTCCACAGTCACTGCATCTAGGTTGATCACCACCATCGAGCGATTGTTACTTCTTTCCAAACACCCATTAGGTTTTGGTTGAAATCCATGGGATTGGTTATTCTTTGACTCCTCTACCACATGCAAGAGGAATTTTATCACATCCTCATGACCAAATGAAGAAGAATCACCATTGGAAATAACTTCTTTAAAGAATACCATACGAGGGTCCCTCAGACTCCCTGCATGGGCCATGCAACCTATATAGCCAAGACACTATACAAAATACACAAGAAAGGAGAAAAAAAATAGCAATAAAAATAAAAAACCAAATGTTGCACCAACTAATAGTAGTCTACATAGAGAAACACCCCGCTAAAGCACTCTTAATAGCCTACACCAAGCACACAAGGTAGGGAGAAAGTAGAAAGCATGAGTGGCTAGGGCCTGCAAACCCTAGCATGTGGCATACTGAAATTGCTCGCTCCCGTTAACCCATCCATCCATCCCTTATGAATCTATCCTATTCCTTTAAACGGTTTTAATGTTTACTTCAAACTTAAGACTATTTTCTTTGTTGATAGTGATTAAAATATGATTCTTCACTAGCACTTGTACATTTAATACCTTCTTAATGTACCTTAATTGAGTCAACAATAAATTCTATGTCCTTTTACTTATTAATTTTATCAAATTTATTATTTCCTTATCTTTTAAAGTAGTGCTATCATTAGATCTTGGGATTTCGCTACCTTTAGTCAAAAAAATTATTCAAGTAATCATATTTTTAACTAAGGCCTAAGGGGAAATGAATTGGATGAGAACTAATAGCTTCTCTTTGTTCATATTATAAAGTTAAAGCATGCTAATAATGAATTTAGTCTTCATACAATCTTTGGGATCTTAAGAGATATCATTGGATCAATGTCGCTTGAAAGGATTGGAATGCCTAGGCGATGAAATGACACCTCAATTAGCATCTATTAGCCCAAATATACATGTTGAAGCTATCAATTTAGTGTCACAAGGTGTAATTTACAAGATAAAATTCTCATGATCATAACATTGAAGTAAGCTAACACTTTTTATAATATTGTATTTATTGCCACTAAAAAATAATAATAGGATTTGGGGAAATTGAGAAATGTTTTTTACAAATTCAATGCCTAGGTGTAGGTTTAGACAAAAATTGTAGATGAAATGAATTGCAAGAACTTTCCCATCAAAGTTTGACATTTTTTGCTCTTATGGCTCTTAAGAGACATCATTGGACTTATATAGCTTGATGCATGGGAAAAAAATTATGCCTTCAATAGCATTAATTATCCCACCTTGAAGTGTTAGCACTATCCATTAAGTGCCACAACTTCTAAAATATATAATATTACTCTTGACACCCTTACACAAAATAAAATTGGCCCATTTTATATTATGTTTGTTACCACACAAAAAACCATTAGAATTTGAGGGAAACAAAGACAATTTTTTATACATTTTACTATTGACCAAATGTAGGTTTGGATAGAACATTCATAGGTGTCACAATTTGAGAGAATATTCATGTCAAATTTTGACACTTTTTGGTCTTGTGGCTTTTAAGAGGCTATGTAAAATTGTTGCATTGTGTAAGGATCAAGATTCATGGCCAAGAAAATGATGTCTCTAGTAATATTAACCATCCCATCTTGACATGTTCCACACTATCCATTCAATCCCATGAAGTGTGGAATATAAAATATTTCAATAACATTTTGTTTCCACAGTCCATGATGCTGGTATGCAAGATTTTTGGATAAACTGTGTGTGATTTTTATATCATCAACGTTTCGGATCATACTCCATGATCCATCATCAGGATGATTAGCAGTAGAGTGAGAATGAAAGAGAGCAAGCAGACTTGGATATAAAGGAGAGGGAAGAGGGGTTTGGGAAGGTTGAGAGGCACGCTCCCCACAAAAACATAACATAAATATAAATATATATAAGAAACAACAAAACCTAAGTATAAATCTGAATTATATATGCAAAGGATAATGAGAAAGATAAGGAAGAAACAAAACAAATATAAATGTAAGAAATTAAAGGACAAACGAAAATAAACAAATAAATAAGAATTAAAAATTATTGAAAAGTAAATAAACAAGGTACCATTATAATAATGGATGAAAGGAAACAATTAACCACTAGGAACAATAGTAAATTGTAAAGGAGAAATAAAAAGAAAAGACTAAATAAGAATAGCTCAAAAAATAACAAAGAGTAAAGAAATCAAGTAGAAAACAAAAGAAATCAAATGATGAAAAATGAATGAAACAAAAAACAATCACATGAGAAAGGACTAAATGGAATAACTCAAAAACTATAAATTTTTGAGTTAACAAGAGCAATCAATGATGAAAATAAATTAACAAAAGTAATCTTGTTAATGATGGAAAAAATAACAAAAGTAATCTTGTTAATTGCTTTAATTATAGTTATTATTTAATTTTATTTACTTCTCTTCTATTCTTTTATCAATTTCTTTTTACTTTCATCTTGTTGGTTCCTTTTTGGTTTTGTTTTCTTGTCTTTTAATTTCTCTCCGTTATATTGACATATTTATGTTTTGGTGTTTTTATATATATAGTTATATTTATTTGGGTATGTGTGGTTGTATTGCTCTTTAATTATTATTTATTATCATTTTTATTTACTTCTCATCTACTCTATTATCAATTTCCTTTTTACTTTCACTTTGTTTCGTTTTCTCTTGGTAATTTATTTTGCATCATTTGATTGTTTTTTGTCATTTAATTTTCATCTTTTGATTGCTTTTGTCTATTTATTTTCCATCATTAACAAGATTACTTTTGTTAATTTATTTTTCATCATTTGATTGCTCTTGTTAACTCAAATTTTTTTTATAGTTTTTGAGTTATTCCATTTAGTCCTTTCTCATGTGATTGTTTTTTGTTTCATTCATTTTTCATCATTTGATTTCTTTTGTTTTCTACTTGATTCCTTTACTCTTTGTTATTTTTTGAGCTATTCTTATTTAGTCTTTTCTCTTTTATTTCTCCTTTACAATTTACTATTGTTCCTAGTGGTTAATTGTTTCTGTTCAACCATTATTATAATGGTACCTTGTTTATTTACTTTTCAATAATTTTTAATTCTTATTTATTTGTTTATTTTCGTTTGTCCTTTAATTTCTTACATTTATATCTGTTTTGTTTCTTCCTTATCTTTCTCATTATCCTTTGCATATATAATTCAGATTTATACTTAGGTTTTGTTGTTTCTTATATATATTTATATTTAGGTTATGTTTTTGTGGGGAGCGTGCCTCTCAACCTTCCCAAACCCCTCTTCCCTCTCCTTTATATCCAAGTCTGCTTGCTCTCTTTCATTCTCACTCTACTGCTAATCATCCTGATGATGGATCATGGAGTATGATCCGAAACGTTGATGATATAAAAATCACACACAGTTTATCCAAAAATCTTGCATACCATAAAATATTTCTCTTAGGACCCTTAAATCATATGAAACTAATGCTTTTTGCAACATTCTGTTTACTACCATTGCAAGAAAACCATCAAGATTTGGAAGAAATGATAGAGGATTTTGTAGATTGACCCAATGCCTAGCTATATGTTTAGATAACATTTTTTAGGTGTCATAGTTTGAGAGAATAGTCATGTCAAATTTTGGCACTTTTTTGGTCTCAAGGATCTTAAGAGACTTTGGAAAATTGATGTAGACCATAAGGATCAAGATGCATGGGAAATGGCATGACACCTCCATAGAATTAACCAACCCACCCAAACATGTTTACAATATCAATTTAGTTCCACATATAAGATCACCCTTAACACCCTTACACTAAACAAAACTAACACTTTTTGAAACATTATATTTGTTGTCACCTCAAGAAGACCACTAAGAGTTAGGGGAACCCAAGAGAGAATTTTTTAGAGTGACCCAATACCTAAATGTAGGTTTAGATAAAATATTTTTAGGTTCCAAAGCTTGAGGGAATAGTCACATCAAACTCTGACACTTTTTTGGTATCAAGGCTCTTAAGAGACTTTTTCAAACTAATGTATCCCTAAAGGACTAGGATGCATGGATAGTGTATTGATACCTCTAGTAGCATTAAATATCCCACCCAAATGTGTTGACATTGTTTGTTTGATGTCATGAGGTGTGGAATATAAAATATAACTTAATAACCTTACAATAAATAAATTTCATGCTTTTTGTAACGTTACATTTGTTACCTTGTAATAAAATTTTTAATAGTTGGGGGAAATTAAAAGAGATTTTGTAAATTGATCCAATTCCTAACTATGGGTTTAGATAGAATATTCTTAGGTTCCATAGTTTGAGAGAACAATTACATCAAAGTTTTAGAATTTATTAGATTAATGTATCCTAGAAAGATCAAGATGCATGGGAAGAAAAATGATGCCTCTAGTATCATTAATTTTCCTACCTGGAAATTTCAACACTATCTATTTAGTGCCATGAGATGCAAAACATAAAATATCACCTTAACCACCCTTACACTAAACAAAAATAATACCTTTTTCAACTTTGTGTTTGCTACCACTACAAGAAAATTTTCAAGATTTGGGGGAAAATAAGAGTGGATTTTGTAGATTGAACCAATTAAAAATTATATATCTAAATGGAACATTTATTTATGTCATTTTATTGAGAGAATAGTTGTATCAAAGTTAGGCATTTTTTGATCTTAAGACTCTTAAGATACTTTAACTAACCAATGTAGCCCAAAAGGAGTGAGATGCATTTATAGTGAAATGATGCCTCTTGAGCATTAAATAACTCACTCAAATGTATTGGTGTTATATGTTTAGTGCCACAAGGTGTAGAATACAAAATATTGCTCTTAGCTTACATTAAATAAAATTAAAGTTCTTTTTGCAACTTTACATTTGGTGGCACTCTAAGAAAACTATTAGGAATTGGGGGAAATTTAGAGGAATTTTATAGATTGAACTGAAGCCTACCTATAGGTTTAGATGAAACATTTGTAGGTGTCATGGTTTAAGATAAAAGTCATGTAAAATATAGTACTTTTTTAGTCTCAAGGCTCTTAAGAGACCTTTTTAGACTAATGTAGCTAGTAGGAATGAGATGGATCAACAATGAAATGATACATCTATAGTATTAACTATCCCGCATAGAAGTGGTGATGTTATTTATTTGGAACCTCTATAATAAATTATTACTTTTAGCGCCCTTATAGTGAATACATTTTGTGGTTATTACAACATTACATTTACTGACATCACAACACCATTAGAAGTTAGGTAAAATCGAGAGTGGATTTTGTAATTTTATCCAATTCCTAGTTATAGGTTTATATAAAACATTCATATGTGACATGATTTGAGAGAACAATCATGTCAAAGTTTGGTAATTTTTTGGTTTTAGGACTCTTGAGAGACTTTGCTGGACTAATGTAGCCTAAAAGGATTGGGAATCATAGGTGAAATATCATACCTCTAGTAGCATTAATTAGCCAACCCAAATGTGTTTCCATTTTTCATTCAATGTTATGAAGTGGGGAACACAAAATATCACTCTTAACACTCTTACATTGAATAAAAATAACACTTTGTGTAATATTGTGTTTGTTGCCACTACAATAAGCCAAGAGAATATTTTATAGATTGAACCAATGCCTAGCTATAAATTTAGATAAAACATTCATAGGTGCCATAATTTGAGAGAACAATCAGACTAAATTTTGGGAAGTTTTTGATCTCACTGCTCAAATATGGACTAATTTGGTCTAAAAGGATTAGGATTCATGAGTGATAAAATAATGCATCTAGTAGTATTAACTAACCAATATGAATGTGTTTGCACTATCCATATGGTGCCATGAGGTGGAATTTAAAGTATCTCTTTATTTTCCCTTATCTCTTCCTTTCTCTTTCTCTCTTCCTATCTCTCTCCCCCTCCATCTCTCTCCCTCTCCATCCCTCTTTCTCCCAGTACCCCTTTATCTCTCTATCCATCCTTATTATTTTGGAGCAACACAACAATAATGGTATAAAAGGAGGCAAGTGAGAAGAGATAGAAGGGTTTAGAATAATCTAGACTTACTAAGACTAGTGCTTATTTGAGGTCTTCCTTGGTATTCACAAACACCTTTGCAAGTTCATCACTCTAAGTGTCTAATTTATCATTCAACATCTCAAATATCAAATTGGTCTTCTCAACAAATTTTAGTATGAACCTTCTCAAAAATATGATATGTCCAAAAAAGGACTATACTCACTAGACTATATTAGGCTTGGGAGTAAGGTCAATTTATTTTACTCTTTCCAAATCTATCCTTATTCCATCCATAGAAATAATATGTCCTAGTAGTTTTCCTTATTCTATGTCAAATATGCACTTTTTTGAATTTAAAGAAATCTTGTATTCAAGGAATATTTTGAATACTTTCTTCAAGTACTTGCAGTGATCTTTTCTATCCTTACAATAGGATATTAGTTTATCTTTTTACACCACTGTAATTTCATCTATGAGCCTTGCAAATGTAACATCCATGGCTCTCTATAAATTTGACCCTACATTCTTGATCCCAAATGACATTCTCATGTAGACATAGGTGCCCCAAGAATTTGAGAATGCAATATTGTGTCATTTTGACTCCTTGACCACCACCTGGTTGTGACCTGAGAATCCATACATCATGAGAATTAATTTATATCCATTTGATATTTTACAATAGGTGATCCATACTAGGAAGAGGATAATTATCCTTGAGGGATTTGACATCAAAATTCTAGAAATTTATGTATAATCTTATCTCCACATTCTTCTTATTGACTAGAATAAGATTGGATACCCTATCAAAATGTCAAATTAGTTTGATTATTCCCCCCTCCTTTAGCTTCATTATTTCCTTCTACATCTTAGGGGAAATAGTAGCATTAATTAGCCTTTGATTTTGGTAGAAAGGTTTTGTATCAGGTTGAAGATAAATTGTATGCTTTCAGTTCATCATATGACCAAGAAAAATATTTCTTGAATATTTTCAACAATGATATTAGTGTTTGAACTTCTCAACTGTTTTAGCTTCTTACCAATGTAAAAGGTTTATCCTCAATATAAATATTTACAACTTCTATGTTACTTTCATAAATTACATGGCTATTGCTCTTATAGTGATCAACACTATCAAAAATCCGTTCTTATTTCATTAACTCTTTGGAAATTTTGTTGGTTTTCAGTTGCACTACTTTGTTTCCCAATAGCATCTCTTTACCGTCTTCAAGTTCAACCATGGGTTCCTAGTCAATCAATTGGATATCAAATTCATCCATGCAATTTTAAAACATAAATCTATTGATTATCATTAAACACCTCCAATTATGAATGTCATCAGGTATACTAGGCCTCTTGAGGACCTCAATGCTAGATTGATACTTAGAAGGAGCCAAATTCAAGTCAAACGTAGATGCTTCTATGGCTGAAGAATCATTAACATTATTATTTTTTATCTATCAATCTACTCCAAATCAACTACATCAAATAGCTCAATAGTGTCCCAAACAATATTTCTATACATTTTCAACCTTTCATCTTTTTCCACATACACATTATTTACCTATTGAGCTATCAATTATAAATCTCTAGGAATCCTTTTGCATTTAATCTTGTGTTATTGAGCATCATTAAATCAAGTGAAACAAGAGCCTCACACTCTATAATTTATTAGTAAGTTTGAATGTTATCTTAAATACATACTTAAAGGATTCACTATTAGGTGAGACAAGAATAAATCTAACCCCTAAACTATCTCTAGAACATGCACCATCAAAGAGAATGGTTCAAATTCATTTACATTTTTAGTAGGACTAGATTGAAGGGGAGAATTAATAGAATCATGAATTTATTATTTACAATATCCAATGAAGTGATTGGTTTCTGCAATATAATGCACTCCATTGGTTGTCTTATATCTTTCCTCAACAATTTTTTGCACCTCTTTTTTGTGTACAACTTGAATTCTTCACCATTTAATGATATAGTAGCATAAGATAGGTCCATTTATATACTGCCACTCATTAATGTATCTCATTTCCTAGAGATCAACATAACCCATTTAGTTGGATAGTTAACAATGATTATGTCCATTAGGAAAGATTGATTCAAGTTTATAGCTTGCTAAACCTCCACATTGTTCACAACACCCACAACATGTACCTCTTTGGAATCCATGGAAAATAATTTGTCATATGATTTGGACACCTTCAATCCTAGATCGTTCATGACCATGAGGGGAATGACATTGCTTTAAGCACTCGAGTCCAACATGGAATTGTGAGCAAGCCATCCATTGATGAGCAATGTTGCATAAAAGGGTCAACATTAGATTGATTATTAGATAAATAATTTACTAGGTATACTTTAATAATTTCTTCCTTATCCTTAGAATTTTTATCATCATTAATACCAATAATAGATTGATCAAGCTCTTTTATAGTAGTGAAGTAGGACAACACTCTTTCCTTATGTTCAATGATTCTAATGAGTTTCCCTATTGGAACTGATATTCTAACATAACTCATAACTTGTACCATATCTATAGGGCTATAATTAGGTAGGGTTTTCCCATGTGGAATGGTGATATCACTAGCATCAAGAATATAAGGAATTAGTAATCCACAAGTCATGTCATCCTTACCTTTTTTCTCCTTCTTCCTTCCTTCATCTTCAATTCCATCTAATAGTTGAGATATCTTGTTGCACTCTAGCAAATGGGTCTCTTCCTCTTGAAACATCATACACACTTGAAGGTGTTGAACCATGATTAATCTTTGGGAGATACTTCCTCTTGGTTTTGATTGGAGGTAAAAAAGGGTTTTGAAGGGGCCCAAAACCCTTTACAACAAAAAGTAGTTGATAAAATAAGATAACAACTTTAATCACAATCAGCCCGACGACAACCAACCAACAACCAAAAAACAACAAAAAGAAGGAACCAACCAACAACACTACAAATTGTTCAGAGTCTCAACAACTTCCATTTCACTAGCATCCAACTTCTTCACATTATCCACAGTATCAGACACCTCAATACCCAAGGCTCCGGCCTGAGCTTTCATTTTGTTTCTAGTTCTAGCCCTCAACCCACTAGTTTTTACCTCACCACTCAAAACACTACCTTTCTCACCAGCACACACCACATCCATCAGCTTACCCCCAACAATAGTATCCTTAACAGACACATTCTCCTTTCTTTTTTTCGCAGTAGTCATAGGGGAGACCACCTGGAAGAGTTTGAAATAGCCAATACCTTAGAGGCATATCCACCCTTCATCACAACATTCCACATCTTATCAAATTTATCCTCAATGGATAACAATATTCCTTCCAAATTTTGTTTCAGATTAATGGTTTCCTCTGCCACAGTATTAGCCACAATATTAAGAGAATCCATGAGATTGTCAATTTGTCTTTGGAAAGAAGGGTCCTCAACCTTACTAGCAACACCTGTAATTCAAAAATTGGTCCTATTAATCTCATGGAAGAACCGCTTAAAAATTTTAAACAACACATTAGCACTGTCACAGGCCGAGCCCAACACATCAGACAAATCCTCCCTACCAAAGTTCTCAATGCGTTTTCCGACAACAACGTCCTCATCAGAAGAACTAACATGAACCTTATTAGAAAAAAAATCCTTACCTTTACCAGTGGGGACATGAGTCTTCATCTTTCGAATGGAGCATGCGATTTCCTCTGCAACAGCCTTCCTTTTCATTATCCTATCTGCATCTACTTTACTAGATCCCACAACATGACCACCACCCATATCTCTTTCCTTATCTTGCTTCTACAACCCAATGCCAGCACTCGATGAAGCCTCACCATGGATACCGCCAGCCAGGGAAAGAGGGAAACCCTTCTCCAGGAGTAAGTCTGCAACCCTTCTCTCCCGACTCCCCTCCGCAGGCTCCTGCAAATATCTAGTCATGGGGGGAGGAGAGGAAGCTTCCCCATAAAGATCATTTTTGTCCTTACCCCCCTTAGAAAGAAAATTCGCCACCACCTCATCACTACATGTCATATAGCCCGCCTTATCCTCCGACTTCCTTTTCCTTTACTTTTCTCCTTTATCTCATTTGTAGGATTATCATTCCTAGCTTCATATTTTTCCTTTCCTAAATTTGCTTCATCTCTTCTTAGCATTGTAGCACTAGCATTATATTTTGGAGGGAATTGCCTATTCCTCAACTAATAACCATCTTGATCATGTATCCTTGCAGCTTTAGAAAGAATTGTTTTTTCCTTATTTAATGGCATGCTTCACTTATATTTTTGCCTCATAATTTCCCTCAAATGTTCAAAACCATGAATTGGTAGCTTGTATTCTCGTTAACCAACACCATAATTATATTGAAAAACATGACCAACTTCCTCTTGATAAAATATTCATCTTCCTCATATATGTATCTATATCCAAATATATCTAGCTGATCAATCTCTTCATCATAGTATTTTGCATGTTCATCCTCATAGGGGAGTTTCTCAACCTTGTTATCACCTAAGGAAACTACACAATTTTTTTGATCGCGAGGGAGGTAGCAAATATCACACCATGAAGATGTGTCTTGAAAGTGCACATAATCTTATTACAAAGGATCTGGAGTCAACTCATTTTGTTATCTAAAATTTGCATACCTAGGAACATTCTATCTACCATGCTATTGTGATCTTTTGGACTAATCATAATTATAGGGCCTATTATACAAATGTTGAACCTCATTAAAATTATTTGTAACCATTGGGTGCAAATTTCTTTTATCATTCCTTGCTAGCTTATATGACAAGTATTTCACCAAATCCATCAATTTATCATTTTTTTTTATCAATAGTAATTGGCTTGCTTGGGGATATTTTATCAAGTTGGGGTATCTTGACATTTTCCCTTATGATATGCTTACTATTTTCCCTCATATTACTCTCAATATTGATAGAAATAACATATGCTTCTCAGAGAGTTTGTGGGTTTTTATCTCTAAGGTAGTACCTGATCTTATCATCAAATGCACTATAGTATATAATAAGACAAATTGAGTCATTAGGCCTTAGATTCATTTGCACCTTCCTTATTGTCATGATGAACATACTATTAGACTCTACCATTATTTAATTTACACCCTTCTTGATGGTTGTGAGTTCATGGGTGGAAAATTTGGGATCTACTCTATCCCCATACTATAATCTAAAAATTCTCATGAACTCCCAAGTGCCGATACTATTGTTTGGGAGATTTCTATACTACTCCTTTATACTTTCCTCTAAGGGCTGCACAAATAATTTCATCATTAAATCCTTGTCATCAATCTTATATTAATTTGTGATGCTAATAAAGTGTTGACGACGTTCTTCTCCCATATAACATTATTACTTTGAAATATTAATATTTTTTACCTTATCCCATTTCAAATTATATTAGAAAAACTAGGTATACCAAAGACATTTAGATGCTTATACCTATTAGTCCTAAGAGGCTACCTAATTGGAGGAAATATGTAAGAATGATTCCTAAATGGATGCCTCATATTCATTAGATCATTACCTTATTAATTTACATGTTGATTAGGGATATGTTGATTTTGGATATTAGAGGTATATTATAGATTCACGTAGGGATTTTCTATTGAATATTTTGAAAATGTTGGTTTTATTTAGAAGCTAGGAATTTTATGCCAACTACACTTGCTATAATTCTAACCGAGCTTCAATTTCTTTCTACTCATTTCTAATATGATCTATTAGGTATAACCTCTCATCTATTTCCCTTTCCCTTTGTTCATTTTTAGATTGTATTGGTGTATCAATAACATAGAACTAGAGACCTTATTCGATATTGATATCATGAGAGGACATGGGAGAATTATGATGCACATTCACCCATGATATTCTCACTTGTGAAGGATTAGGCACATTCACATTTTTGATATTTCTAATAGGGGAGACATTTCTATTTCTTACAGTACAAGTGTTTTGATCGTAGGCATGCCAAATTCATACCTATCAATCCTCCTATTATATCTTAATATTGCATTACTTAAGTCATTAGAT
The DNA here is from genome assembly GCA_007258455.2 of Sequoia sempervirens. Classification (NCBI taxonomy): domain Eukaryota; kingdom Viridiplantae; phylum Streptophyta; class Pinopsida; order Cupressales; family Cupressaceae; genus Sequoia; species Sequoia sempervirens. The sequence continues at coordinate 9,617 of VDFB02320074.1, read as the reverse complement.
AAATGTGAAAATTGATCTTTTAACTTGAGAAAACTATCTCTACTTGAAGTACTGATATCACTATTTGATAGAATAGGTCCAATAGACTTACCTTTACTTTGAACCTACTATGTAATTTATTTCCTTCTTGATTGTATTACATCTTTTGGTAGATGAGGGTCTCTTTAATGAATTCTCCTCTCCATTTATAATTTTATTACTTTGCAAGTTGATCTTGAGATAGGTTTGAATAGAGTAGTCACCCCTTAAATTAGGTGAAATAAACCTTTATATTAGTAAATTTTCTAAAAATATCAACCCAAGACCTAATTTTCTTGGCTATATCATAATTGTTAATGAACCAGGGTCCTTAAATTAAATGAATCAAATTATCCCTAATAAAAACACTATTCTATTGGTGTAAGTTGATTTTTTTTCAATTATACACAAAAAAAATTACAAACTGCATACCATTACTAAGCCTTTCAAGATATCTCCAATCACCTTCAACTTGATAACAATTAATTCATCCCCAATAATGACACTTTTATATTGGATCCCAAAATCACTACTCACATTTATAGAGGGATTTATTTGACTCAAGGATATGAAGATGTTATTTTTTAGGATGGATAAATACACTCATTAACAAAGAGTGAGGGATAATAGATCAATTGCTAAGAGTGGGTAAAATCTCCTTCACTTTGGGATCAACTAGACCTGGGAGGGTATTCCTAGAGGTGAACTTAAACAAGGTTTTAGTTACTACCAAATTTATACACATATGATAAACTAATTATAATAGTACCCAAATGTAAATTTTGATCCCAAATTCAATCACTAGACCAAAAAACCTACTTTAAGCTAATGTACACATGAAAAAAATGATTCTCCTAAGATGAACAAGTTTCAAGGTTTACTTCAAATATTCCCTAGGTATATCAATGAACCATGAGGTACATATAAAACTACTTCCTCCTTTCCTAAGCTATTGGTTAAATATTATGTTCATTTTAAGTGTATGGAGGGTTTAAAATTCTAATACTTGTGCCTTATTTGGGATATAGAGTCACATTCATCCATAAGGAACAAAAAACAATCAAGAAACAACAACAAAGGTATGATATCCAATAGCCAAGTCTACTTAATAATCCTTCAAATTTGCAAACATTCATATGCAATAAGAAAGAGGCCATTACAAATAACAACTTGCAATGAATTTAAATGTTTCAACACTTATCAAATTTAAGTTATAATCACACTAGAAATTATGGTAAGGGAAAAATTTAAATAAGGATGATCCTATCACATCTCTTTATTCAAAGTTTTCGAAGATGCCCACAACCATTGAATGAGACTCTTAGTTATGGAATATCTTCTTCAAATGGATACCTCTCTACAACGCATGAAATGGAACCCTAGATGGTGAATGAACGGATGCAGTTGAAACCCAAAAAATATCTCTAGCCTTTAGTTCAATGAAAACAAGAATGAACCAACTCTTTGAATTATGAACAAACTCATATTTATAGATCCCTAGCTTAGGTGTGTGACCTTGGTAGAAGAAATGTGATTGATTTGTACTACAAGGGTCGCACATTCCCTTGAATTCATTATCATTAATTCTCTCATGTTGAAATTTCCCCTCTAATACATGTAAATATATCTAGAGGTGCAAGGAAATCCATCTCTTCATAATAACTATTGCTCTAAGAATTACTAGCATCCATTGATTTGATTGTGTAAGGTAGAGAAAAACTTGTAAAATCTATAGAAATAGAATCTTGGATATGGGGTGAAGTCTATCAGGGCATGAAACCTCAACTACCATATTAATTACGATATGGGTGCTTTCATAATTTATCATTTAAAGTCCCTTTGAATTTGTGTATTTGGAATAAATAATGATTTATTCATAGGAGGATCTAATTGGGTAGCTATTAGGCCTTATCAAGTCATTAACACCACTTTACCACATGTGGAGAGGTAGGTGAGAGTGAACAATGAAAAACATAAGAGTTTTGGAGGTTCAAGGATTGGGAGTGTTGGGACTTTGTCAAAATTTTGAGGAGTTGATGATTTTGCTCAAGGACCTAGGGGTGTTTCTTATTTTTTAGTTCCTTTTAGGCCTCGAGCCCTAACATGGACCTAGAAATTCAAGTTCCAATTCCAAGTTCCTCCCTAAGGTCCACCCCCACCGATGTTATTTGGTACTCATCGAATGTCAAGTACCAATGGAGAATTTGAACCTTAGGCTATGATTTTGTTTCCCTCTTCCTTCCACAATCCCCCTCAATGAAGCTTCCTTAATTTCCATGTAGGACCCTAGGTCGCTAAAGTCACTTTAAGCCTTAAAATTTAGGTTCCAAGTTCTAAGTTCCCCCCAAATTATGATCCCAACCAATATTTTATCTTCACTCCATTATTTCCCTATCAAACCATAGGTCCCGACAAGAACTAGGAACCTTAAGTGTCAGTTCCCTATTTCCCCCTAGATCCCTCTCCCCATATTGACCTTATCCCATCTCCTTGTCAGACCTCGGGTCTTGGATGAGACTTGGAATCGATAACCTTAGGTTCTAGTTCCCCATTTTGTCCTAGAGTCCAACCTATACCAACTCCCTTATGTCCTATTAGACTCCATCGCATGATTGGAACCTAAAAACTTAAGTTTTGGTTCTAATTCCTTCTCTACCCCAAAACCTAAAGAACTTATTAGACTTGAAACTTTTACCAAAACTTGTAACCTAAGGTTCCAAGTTCATGTTTCCTTGTTAGGCCTGAATTCTATCATCTTATATCTCAATCCATATTTCTTCCCTGCTCTCAATCCCCAACCTACATTACTCTCAAGTCCTATTTCTAATTCCTCTCTGGGCTTAACACCCACTAGTTTATGCTATGTTCCAATTTCTAGGTTCCTTTCATAACCCAAAACCCACCAAGAACTTGATAATTAAGTGGATTTTTTTGAAATTGATTTTGATGAAAAAGTAATGACTTAAGGTTTGCTTCCACCTACTCACCATTATTGCTAATTAGTTCTCCTAGTTGTCAACAATCAATGTGTAAGCTCTCTTTCATCTTGGGTGTCCATCTTGGGTGTGATTTATCCTTGGTCATGGATTTGTTACCGCTACAATGCGATGGGTTAGGGTTTTTCCCATCAGGGTATATTATGATGTTTTTGACTCATTTTAGAGGATTGGTTAGTGTTTATTCTTGGTACAAAATAAGTGTCGGGGCAATCTAGGGTTCCAATCATTGAAAGTCAAGTGTAAGAAGGTATTGGATGTTGTTGAAGTACTTAAAGATAATATGATAAAGTATATTATAAATGTCTCCAAAATTGTAGGTACATCTTAATGGTTATTTTTGAATATAATAGTTTCCTCTCAACACATTTGTTGTTGTGAATGTAAATTTGGTTTGATAAATGTGGTAGAATTTTAAAACATTTATAATTATTATAATATGACCATTCAATATTTACATATGTACTTGTACACCTCGACTATGGATAACTAAGTGTTCTTAGTTTGCAATACTCTTAATTTGATGCATTCTAATTCTTTGATAAACTATATAGTACTTTACCTTTTAGTGTAATTCCTTCTTGTCAACTTGACTTTGTAACCCATTAATAGGCACCAATATAGAAATAAATTGATTCAATCATGCATTAAAAGAAAAAAACCATTAATTAAACTTTTCTAGTTTAGTTATAGTTTTATGCAATTCATAATTTAATTGTGCATAAGAAATAACAATCATAATTTTCTTATGATTCATGTATCTCATCCTCACCTTTTAGTCACTGCAATGGTGTTAAATTAGCTATATAAAGGTAGTAGGGTAGCTAATTGCTCTCATGATCAAGGAAAATATTTGGAATTGCATCAATAGTTTGGGTTTAGCTACCATTGTTTTCAACTATCTATTTAAATCATATCATCCTCTAGGAATACCCTCTCGAGTTGAAGCTAATATCGAAGTGTAGGAGAGAAAACCCAATCTTGTAGAGTTTACCTTCAACCCTCCATTGTTCTTTTGATGAGTTGATTTCACTTGCTTGATGACCCCCTTAGCCTTGTGAGTGATATTCCACTCTAGGAAGTGGAGCAATAGTTTTGGGACCTAATAGGGGGTTGGGGATGCCTCATGACTCTTACCATTGTTGGGGATCGGGTTTAAGGCATAAATCATGGTCAAAGAAAATAGATAAGGGTATCCTTGCATATCCAAATTTAAAAGGACATATAAACGAATTTACCAGGAGTTAAGGACTGGATTTACCAAGAAATTCATCCCTTAAGGTATACAAATTGGGGTATTTGAACTCATAATCCTAAAAGGGAAATAGAATGTGAGATGTTAGGAATTGGGAATTGGGAGAAACTCTTACAAGGTACCCAAATAAGGACAACTAAAAAATCATGAACTTAAAAATGTAGTGTAGAGAAAAGCATTGGGGATTAGAGTTCATGGTATCTCATACTATGTACCATATTAGGAGCAATCCCATAAATTTTATTTTGAAAAAGTTTACATAGGAAAACATTAGAAGTTTAGGATCAAGGATACTAAGGAAAAGGTAGTTGGGTAAAGGGATGGTCAAAACCCCCACACTAAAGGTAACTTAGTGTAGGAATCATGAAATAAAGAGTCAGCAAAAAATAATTCAAGACAAAGTCTAAAACATGCAAAGGCAAGGGTTAGAGCGAGGGTTGAAGGAAATGGATTTCAAGAAAGAAAAATTTGAAGTTCTAGAAGGAAAAGACAATGAGGATGAGGAAAACGTGAAATGAATGATGGGATGGGAAAGGCTGATACCTTGATATGAATAAAGGAAATGATGGAGTTGTGATTAAAGGCATCCCAAGAATGGAAACTCTAAAACTAAAAAAACACAATCCTTAGATATTTGAACAACTAAACCCCCACGCTTGAATTTTAGGAATTTTTAAAATTTATAACATGTATTAGGCACGTGGGATAACAAAAACCAACCCTTAGGAAAACCTTGACCAAAGGGGACCCAACAAGAGATGTCTTAGATTAGTTATTAGTATTCAGTAAACATGGCCAATATGCATGCATGAATTGGGATTCATTCAAAATTTGGAGCTATAGGTTTGAGTCTCAACACCATGTTCTAGTAATGACCATAGTTCATATAGGATAATCAATGCATTCTCCATATATAAGGGTTATCAATTTCTTGTTTACCTCAACATGACAAATAATAATCCACACCCTCTTCATTATATTGATTTTTAATAAATGCATAACTATGACCCACATTGAATTATACAAAAAGTTTTGATTAGATTAAAACGAGAAGGGCCCGTACCCATTACAAAACGGCCATAGAGGACAAATGAGGGGCTCACATGAAGTGAAATGCTCAAAAAGAAAAAATAAAAGAAACAACTAATCGACCAACAAGAGAAATAAAAATAACACACAAAGAAAAACTATTAGGGGACCGAAACTATTACTAGCCTACTAGAAGCTTGAGACCACTAATTTCCTACTACTCCTTAGCTAGGAAGTGGAGTTTCTCATTGAACAATAAGGGTCCCTTCTGAATAGGTTGGGTCTCCTCGTTAGTGGCCTGAGCCAAACTACCCACCATCTTGCCTTTTTTCTGCACATGACTATCATCAAGACCACCCTCAACCACCCTTTTCCCATTACTATTAATCCTTAGTTCTTGTTCAAAGACCTGGATGGTCATGGAAGTATCCTTCATAGTCTCCTTACTGTAATCAATAATCTCTTGGAGACATTGCATTATTTTTTCATGGTTGCTACGAATAGTGACAATCTCCTCCTGTAATTTTATTTTGTCCTCCTCTGTACCCACTAGGGCTCTAAGCTTGTTTTCCTCCTTGTCCCAATTACCCCATTTATCAAAATATTTGGCAAGGGAGGAAAGCATATCCCAACGCCTACCATCCTCGACCTCGCTTAGGCACGAAGCCTATTGATTGAGCACCCTTTTTTCTAGCACCTATAATTTTTCCTTCCCAGTAATGAGCTAAACCTAGAAGCCACTTTAGGATTTCATTCTAGACATTGACAGTCACCAAAATTTCATTCATTTTATGCTAAAGGGGAACACAGGAGGCACACATATGATTACCCAAATTGGGTTCAACAGAGGTCCCTTTCAGATTAATGCAAAGTTTATGGGATTTTTAGGGGCTAGAAGGGTTAATGACAGGAGGGGTATTGGGAACATCAAACACCTCATCATGAATAGGGGAGTGCGTAGGAGAGTTTCTAGGGGTGGGTTTCCAAGAATCATCATTCGAGTTATCCAAATTATTAGAACCAAAGGTAGAAACATGGGTGGTTTTGAGGAAAGAAACACTTTTAATGGGGTAAGGATGGGTTTCCTCACTGACAGGTGTTTTTCCTTGAGCTCTGGTGATTCTACGAGTGGTGGGCAAAGTTTAATCTTGAATAAAAGTGGAAATAGGGCCCTCAGGGGGTTAAGGAGGATTTCAGATGACCAAAGTGTTCCTCTTGACAGTGGCTGGGGAGGGTAAAAGAGTGGCTTGATGATGACAAAGGTAGAAAATTAAACCTTGGTGAATGGGGAGTTTTTACTTTTAACCTAGACATTCTTAATGGATTGTTCAAGAGAAGAGAAAATCTAGAAAGCAAAGTTCATCTTGACATTATACTGGAAATGGTTAAGCATGGGAAAGAGATGGGCATGAAAATGATAGAAACAACCCTCTAACATGATGTACCTCATAAGCACCTCCACAATTTTACTCCACACCCCGGGGAGGTCAGCTCTGTTGAAAATATTTTAAAGTCTGTTAACCTTTTCACCATCTTTCAGAAACCTCTCCATATCTTTGTGGTAGTTCCCCTTAGGCTTTTAAGGGATGAAAGCACCATTAGACGAAAGCCCTATCACCTCAACAATCAACTCAATGTTCACAAGGAAGGAGCACCCACCAATGGTGACAATGCCACCATTCCAAGACTTGGTGAACTCAACAGATGACTTGGGATCATGCCCCTTCATGCCCTCCATATACGAGGCCAATTTACCTCATTGAATAATAGTCCAAACCTCCCTATCCTGATTCCACACCTCACGGGAGGTAGGTTTTTCTTGGATCAACTCGCCCCCATGGAAAAAATTGTAGACAACAGAACAAGAGAAAGAGTTCTGTAAAAATGTCAAGAAGAATACCAAAGCCAAGAATAGAAAGGCTTATGAAAAGATTGCCTAGGGAGAGTAATTTTTCATAATTGTAAGCTATGGTAGATGAAAAAGGGAGCTGGCAAGAGATCCAAATCAATCTCTTTGTTTTACAAAAATAAATAAATAAACAATACAAACACAAAAATTTAATCTCAATAAATAAATGCAAAAATATATAAAGAGATAAAATATTTGTTTTAACTAAATAATGCATCTATAATACCTAGTTACACTAGATCTCATAAATGGTAAAAGTTAACTAATGATTCCATCTCCATTAGTTGTAGTGCTCCTAGAGGTCAAAACATATCAAGTGGTCTTAAAGGTATATAATTATATATATTAACCCACTCTTTTGACCCACACTCGTTCTAACAAAAAATTAAAAATGAAGAGAAAAAACATGATATTTTCCTCACATAAATAGTCCATGAACCTAAATTTGAACTTCTGAAAGAGTGGAACTCACTCAATCTTGTTGCTATAAAATAATACTCATATTTTGTAATTTAAAATATAGGAACTATAGACTTATCTTTAGCACTTAGAACCATTATTGAGTTACACCATTTGATAATAGATGTTGCATCTACCAACTTCACACCATATTTTTACTTCAACTCTCCTCATGCTAAGGCTATTTAACACATGCTCTTGCACCATTATGCTTCCCTTTTCCATTCTAGTGAAATTCCAAATATATTGAAAACCACTCATTCTATATATCCTATTCAACAAGTAGAACATCCGTGATTTCCTGAATTGAGATGTATAGTTATATGACCATATGATGTGTTGACCAAACATGATGTTTTCATTACTCAAATTAATATATATCTCAAATCACCCTTGTATGAAATTTTTCGAATGTGTATGATCCTTAATAATATAGAAATGATACTCCCTCAAAAATATTTTTATCTTCCTCTATGTTATTGGGTGCATGAATGAATGTTTTATGCATAAATAAAATAACATGAATATAGTCCTATTACTATGATTGGAATTCATTTTTTGTTTTAAAGTATATTTCTTTGTAAAATCTATGATTGAAATGATGGTAACAAAAAGAAACATGTCCTTGCATCACTTGAATTGTTCATCTAACCATTTCACTCTATGTGCATGCATTGCATACTCATACACTATATTCTCTAAAAAGATGGTTATAATTTTTGAAACATTTGTTTCTTCACTCACTAATTCACACTTCTTGGCCTCTTTTCCATCTCTTAAAGTATACACCACTAACTTGTATTTCCTAAAATTGACTAGTTTATTCCCAATTTGACACATTTTCTCTGTGTGCATACACTTTTCTAAATATTACAAACTACCACAAATATCATAGGTTCAATATAAACATGATTTTATAGAAAAAAATTCCATCTCCTATTTAAAAAAAATACGAGATAAAATCTCTTGCTAATTATGATTTTTCTTTATAATTTGGTAATTTTTGAGTGTTTTGAATAGGTTGATTATTTAGAGTAACATATAATTTTAAAATTTGGAATATTCATCATTCATTGATTTGATTGGATTTTAATATTTATTTCAATATCAAATTCATTTGGCAAATATGGCATACCTTCACCTCCAAACATTGATTTCCTACTTTTATTTAAGGAAACTAAACTAAACGAAAAGGAAATTTATAATAAAATAGATCATACTAATGGTTAGAAGCCTAAAACAACCCTCTTCCTATGAGACTAAAGAATCACATGACTATAATCTATTTTTCTATTAATTACGAAATTTTCTACTGGATAGAGGGGTCCAAAAAATATACATATCTTCCTCAAAAATTAAAATAAATTTGAGGAGGTCAAAAGGGAGAGTTGAGGGGATGGATCCACATATTGAGAGACTAGGGCTCATAGAACCACATAATACAAATAATCAACTCTCTAGCCATGTTGAGTAAAGGAGGCACTAGCAATAGGAATTATTTTGAGTTGGGAAGAAAAAAGGGAGGAGGGATCACAAAGTTGAAGAAGGAGCCTCGTAGATAGAAGTGCGGAACACCAAATTAAAAAAATAAGGGAGGTGAATCTAGTTGGATCAACATCAAGGAAGAGTGCACAACCATAGGAGGAAAATTACTTGAATAAATCTTTGTAAAAGGGGACTCTAAAATAGGATATTCCTCACGAGGAGAATTTGATGAAGAAATGGTAACCCCAATTAATTAATAATGGTACTCTTCATTAGTCCACCAAGTAGAAGAGGGTCCCCTTTCACATATTTTGAGTAGAAGAATTTACAATGCAACAATAAGTGAAGCATTCACCATGTAGTAAAAATCAATATTTTCCTAATATAAAGGTCATTTCCCCAACCTTTCCCTAACTTTAAAATAAATGTCTTCCAAAATTCTACTAGAAATATCCATTTCAACCAA
>VDFB02320073.1:0-23832 GCA_007258455.2 Sequoia sempervirens | reverse complement strand
AAAATCCAAGCAATAAAATCAATCCATCCAATTACTTTGTCCAATTTCATCAATTAAATCCCTCACCTCAATCCAATCATTCAACCATTCAATCCAATCAATTATCATCTTCATCAAAACCATTTCATACCATCAAATCAATAAAATCAATTCAAGCAATAATCCAAATGCAATTCAATCCTTAATCCATACCAATCATTTCAATTAATCTTGTCAAATTATTCAATCACATCCTTTGGTCTTGATCCTAATCTTGTCATAAACCAAATCAAAGTCAATCAATCAATTATCGGTCATCCTTGTGTTGCTCTAGGGACATGTCGCTCCCCACAATGACAACACTATCATCATCATCGATCAATCTATCAATCAACGGTTTACAGCTTGACAAGGGCAATACCTTGTTTGTTTTTGTATCATTTGGGCATGCTTGCTTGCTTGCTTGTGTGTGTTATCATTTTATCTTGCATTTGTATCAAATCCATATCATTCTAGCTAATATTCATATCTTGTGTATGTTGGAGTAGCTTTTGCACTATCCTTTGCATCTAAGGTCATATCATACCTTTTGTGCATTAGGACTTTAATGCTCTAAGTCTCCTTCCTCATACATCTAGACAAGGTTGTATTACGTTGGGGCACGAGACACATCATCACCTTGCTCCTTATATCTTGGTGCATAACGTCTAGTGCTATATCAAACATCATGGTTGCTCACCTTCATTGCAGCTTAACGTATCATTCATCTCCTTCATCCACTTTCTATCTTGCATCATTCATCTTGTCTATCCTTATCATTTCATTTCGAGAGCCTACCCGTGTTTGTCCAACCCGCCTATCCTCTTGAGGGGGCATCATCATTCCATCATCCTATCTTTCTATCATTATTCATTCTCCTCTATCCATACCTTAACTTCTTTGAAATGATGTTACTTGATACAAATCCCATCATCTCGAACATCATTTCAAAGAGGGGAAAAATGTATGCACCTAAAAATGGTCACATTATAATAAGTGTGGTAATTAATTAAATACAAGTTATTTAGTTAAATCTCTAATTCAATCTACATATAAATAAATTTAATTATTTATTTATATTGTTCATTTTCTAATTCTTTTACTTTAATTAAATAAATAACTTTATTTAATTATTACCATCTTCCATATTCCTCTTAATTAAATTGAATAAATTTTATAATTTATTTATATTAATTATCATTTTATTCTAAATTTGAATATTTGAATTCAAATAATGGAATATTCTCCGAACACCCCTTTCATCTCATAGTTAAATTAAATATTAAATATTAAATTTAATATCTTTTTCCTCCACAAATAATTAAATATTGTTTTGGCGGGGCCCTAGCTCGGTTGGCTAAGTATTTCCGTTTAGGCTCGGTTGGTCACGAGTTCTAGTCTCCCAGATCACAGGTAATTTTCCGTGTGGGCGCCCGGCCACCGGTCCGCGTTAAAAGTTTACGGACTGCGGTTTGGAATTGGTGCTAGCCCGATTCTGCGGTCTAAAAAAAAATAATAAATAAATATTGTTTAAATATTTAATTAACTTCTAAATTTGTCTCTCACACATAATTAAATATTGCTTATTTAATTATGCAAATTTCTAATCTCATCTTCACACATAATTAAATATTACTTATTTAATTATGCGAACTTCTATTTTCATCCCCACATATAATTAAATTAATTAATTTATTTAATTATGAAATTCATTTCAACTCGTTCTTCAAAATGGCAACCTTCCTTCGGATCTGAATGAGAAAAATTGAAGAAGAGGAAACCTTCTATCTCTCTCTCAACTTTCGAAAATCTCTTACCATTCATCTTACTAGACTGAATCTCAACGGTTGATCTTTGCCAACTAAGCTTTTGCCTTCGAAAAATCTATAAATCAAACCTTTCACAAGCCATTTGAATCGAATCTTCTTCTAGCATCTTCACTCTGTCAAAATCAGTCTTCAATCACCATCTATCATCTTTATCAGGTTTTTTATGCTGCAGAATTGAGCAACCAACATTCCTCTATTATCAACCTTTGAAATCTTGCATCATTGTGCAGGTGGAGAAGAGCAATGGAGATAAATCGAGTTAGCATGGAGATCAGTTTGCATTTGTGCTTCATATTGTGATTTTCGTGTTTGTTTCGTACTTTATTTTGCTTGATAGGATTTAGTCATTTATTGTTTTCATTACATTAAATCTGATTGATTATCTCCCTATCTACACTCTTAACTATCGATCTTGATTCAACATTGTTTAATCTTGCTCGTCCATTTCAAATCACATTTTCTATATAACAAACCTCTTTCCTCAGAAAAAAGGATCGAAGAGTCAACATCATTTGCACAATGAAGTGCAGCCAATATTCTTAATCACCATTGATAGAGATTCAACATATCTTCGATCAACCCACACATGCATCAAAGCTTTCTTGAATGCAACAATGGAGGCTTCACAGTGATATGAACAACCCGACATCTTGCGAACACACTCTGACACAAGATGGTAACCTCTCTCTTTTTTTTAATTCAATTTGGTAATCGTAGGATTTCATTATGTGTTTTCAATAGCTTAGAAAGTCATTTCATGAGTGTAGGAATAGATCTAGATTAGTATTCTTGATTATAGATTAGATTCTCATTTGCATTTTGTCTTGCATAAGCTCTATGATTTTCCCCCTCACACAATGATAAACTAATAACAATAATTAAATAGAAATGAATAACTAGAAAATGAAGTGAAGAACAATACCTTGAGTGGCCTTCTCAAGTAACTATTCCCACTTTAACTGAATCCAAATCTAACTAATAGATTCTACACATTCCATAAGATTAACTCCATACATATTATATTCATGAATATTACACAAGATCTTTTATAGATCGTATTCAATCATTTTGAATATTTCATGTATTGAAACTGAAAGGTAAATGATAACATAAAACTAAAAAAAAACCAACAACAATATACAAGCTTGATGGAATCTTATCCAAAACAACTACTTAATTCAAATCATTAACTCCGCTCCCAGATATTTAGAGCGTAGAGTTAAGACTAATTTATTCAACCTATAACTAAAAAGGAAAAGGAATCCTAATAGGACTAAAACTCTGTCAAGACAGAATTGCATGTAAACATACAACCATTTTTCAAAATCCTATAAGGAAACCTCTTCTTCAACATTTATTAAATGGTTATAATAATTCCATGTTCAACCTTCATCAAGTGCCTTTAATCAACAATCATCATGTTCAACTTAACTTGGAGCTCCCCTGTTTTAGTATCCAGTCACTCATTTTGCTAGAGGTTCATCCCACAACTATTGTGTGTCACGATTCCTCTTTAGTTGCAAACAAGTTAATTCCACAAAACATGTACACAAGGATAACTATCATAATTAACTCATAGCATTCCATCAACATTCCATACATATCTTCATATAAACCATATAATACTAATATATTATAACCATAATTCCATCATCATATTTAAGGTTCAAATCTACATAATGGATATGAAAGGATAGTATAATGTAGGAACATTGTTTAGAAAGTGTATTTAAAATTATCTCAAGATATGCATAAAAACAATAGAAACTAAACTATTATATGGACCTATCAACATTGATGCTTTCCACAATCTTGTGCAGCCATTTTTTTTAACACTTGTAAGCTTTACTTTGAGTGGAATAACCTACGAATATTCCTTCGTCACACCTAGAATCAAAGCTTCCCAAGTTATCTTCTTCTCTCTTAATGTAGCATTTACTACCAAATAATTTGAAGTATTTTACTAAAGCAGGCTTACCATACCACAGTTCATAGGGAGTACTATCACCATGTACTCTAATTTGCACTTTTTTTAAGATATATATTGTTGTATGAACTACCTCTCTCCAAAACATATCTACTAACTTGGCCTCATTCAACATTGTTATGGAAATTTCCTCAACTACTTTATTCTTTCTTTCTACTACTCCATTTTGTTGCAGAGTTTTTGGTGCAGAATATTGCCTCTTAATTCTATGGTTTTCACAATACTTAATGAATTCACTTGATGTAAATTATCCTCCTCTATTTGATTTCAAGCATTTGATCCTTCTACCAGTCTCCTTCTCAACCATATTCCTAAAAATCATAAATCTTTCAAATGCTTGGGACTTGTCCTTTAGAAAGGTTACCCATGTCATTCTTGTATAGTCATCAATTAGCAACATGAAGTATCTTTCACCTTTCATCCCTCTTGTGCTTGTAGGACCACACAAATCAATATGAACTAACTGTAAGGGTTTTACTATTGAGTATTCTTTTGATTGAAACTTAACCCTTGTTTTTTTACCCTACTGGCATTCTTTGAAAATGGTATTTATAGGCTTAGTTATCTTAGGAAAGTGTCTCACCAAACCTTTTGAGCTTACTTTACTAGATTATCAAAGTTTGCTTTCCCTAATCTCTGATTCCACAACCAACTCTCTTCATCTTGACCTATCAGATAGGTTTGACTTTTAACTTCACAAAGATTATAGAGATTGGACTCAATTCTTACTCCTGCAATTGTTTTTCCATCCTTCCTTATCTTACAACCATCTAAATCAAATATGACCTTATAACCATTGTCACACATTTGACTTACACTCAGCAGGTTGTGCTTTAGTCCCTCAACATAAAGGACATCCTTGATAAGATTTTGACCATCTAAGCTAATCAATATTCCTTTTCCATAGATCTTTACCGTAGCATTGTCACCCAAACTAATTGATCCTCCTTTACATTTCTTGAATTTGATGAATTTACTCTTATCTCCAGTCATATTTTTGGAGCAACCACTATCTATTACCCACAAATTTTTCTTTTTGGCATGGAGTGTCATTTGTGCAATCATTGATTATTTGGGCATCTTTTTCTTTTCTTGCCATGCCTTCCTAGGTTTCTTTTCAACTTTTTCATCCTTCTTCTCAAGAGTAGTAGACTCCTTGTTCACTTTAGGTGGTTTGTTCTTCTTTTTCTCATTTTGTACATTTGGTCTTATGAATTTTGTTCTACAATTCTTGGCAATATGACCAAAGGTGTTACAATTGTAACAAATTACATTCCTATCTACTAAGGGAGCAAAAGGATTTTTTATTATTAAATTTGTACTCCTTTTAGGAACTACTCTACATTCTCTAGCCCTATGACCAAATTGATTACATGTATAACAATTGTGAATGATAATCTACACCTAGCCAAACATAGACAAACATAAGAGCATTAGTCATTCAAATAAGCACAAATATCATTTCCTATGAAATTTTTGATCATACTAAAAGATGAAAGCATGAAACAAAAGCACAATACAAAGCAAATGAAAGCATGTAAAAAAACAATGTAGATCAAACCTCCATCCCATTGGGGGATTGGTGTCACTTTGATGTAGAAAGTGGCCCTTTCCCAATCCCTTTTGATAAGCTCCAAGATCTTTTGATGTTTATATGATGAAATTGATGCAAAAGATAGTAAAATCAAGCTAAAATGACATGAAAAAGTATGTAATTGATGAATGAAATGGGTAGAGTAATAATGCATAAAGTTGTGGATCCATATTCAATAGAGAAAGCCTCTATTTATAGAAGATAAGGGTTGAAGAATGGATTAAATTGGTGTATGTGGGTGATGCAAGCAAGGTGGTTGACACTCACAATCAGACTCAAATTGTTCCAAGTCAATCAAGGAAAACTGCCTTTGGTCACAAAAACATCCAACTTTCCCAAAACATACCCAAGAGGCTTCTAGCCCTCAAAACAAAAAAAATGGACTTATCTTTTGGAGAAGTTCATACAATGGCCAACCAAATATAAATTTAGACTCCCCATAGACCCAACACAATTGTCCCAAGAGACTACAAGCGATTTCTTCACAACAATATTGAGAACCAATAACTTGCCCATGTGTTAGGGCTACTAGATTAGCCCTGTTTTACAAATGAAGATATTCAAAACACTTTTTTCTCACAAAAATCTTTTGAAAATCACCAATTGTGACACAAAACACCAAATTCACTGGTCAAATCACCACTTCAATTCCTATAGGACGTTGCTCCAAGAAACCCTAAATTTAAATGCAAATACCTAGGGTTTTCTAAAAAACACATCTACAGGCTTTTCTAAACTCACCCAATGCTTCAAATAGTTTCAATAGGGTCTGTATAGACTCAAAAAATCTTCACATGACCAATCCCTTCAACAATTCTTCAAAACCCCTCTTGGGTAACTCAATTTCACAAGGAAAAACACATTTCCCAGCCCTAGGGCACCACTCCACATCAAAAATCTTGACTCCACAGACTACCAAACCATCTAGAAATCTAACCTACCCATTAACATGCCATTCCTCTAAGAAAAAAAATTTAACAGTAGGAGGAATGGCCATTTACATTATTAAATCATAAAACAAAACTACACTAGTTTTTGATAGTCAGATTCAGAAAATCAATGAGATCTTCCTCCAAATTTATTGTTAAGCCTTTAGAATGGGTTCAAAAGAAAGAAAATTCAATTCCCTATAGGAAACAAAGAAATATAGAGCATTTACTATATGTATGGGTCTGTATAGAAAGTATAAAGTTCAGGAAAATAGTGTAATATACAAAAAAATGTGTTGTATTCTGATGGAAATCTTCTATTACAACTTCCTCTCTTAACTTTGAACCATGGAGAGGCTTTTGTAGCCATTACATTGAATTTTTAAACTTCCCCAACATGCATAACTAACTTTTGAAATACTGACCCTTCAAATTCTTCAAAAATTGCATTCTAGAAACTTTTGTTGCTCTTGACAATATTTGCATTTTTTGTGCAACTTTTACACATTTTGACACCTATAATACTAAATCACCCAATTTCATCATAAATGGTCTTGATTGACCTTATTTAGCACAAAAAGACTCAAAACACCTTAATCTAACCTACTGACCACCTATCAAGTTTTTAAAAGACCAATTTTTGACCATAAGGTGTAGGTGCTCCTGCACCATACACCCCCATAGGAAAAAACTCATGCCACATGATTTGTGAATTATACCAATTCCTCCAAGCATCACACAAGTTCCACTATCCTACAAACACTCTCCACTGGTCTAAATTCTAAGATCTCATTAGCTGTCCTGCATACTTAACATTCTTGACTTTGTTTGGATAAGTATTTGCCTTCATCTCTGTCATCTAACCTGCCATCTATCTTCCATCTTTTCTTTGATCAAAACCTGATTACTTTCTTTGACCTGAACCTACAAACAAAAAATTGTTAGCAATTTCATAATTTTTCTTCATATTTTTCTCATCCTAATGCTTACTTCTACCTTTAACCTCTTGTCCATTTTGTTTTTCCACAACTACCATCAGTCCTTTTGTCTTTTCACCAAGTACCACTGTACCAATAGACCTACCTCCCTTTGTACTCTCTATACTATCAATTTTATATCCTATTGTACCTATAGTTCTTGGTTGTCTTGTAATCTTACCCTCAGCCAAAGGGCATACAATGGACCCTACCAAAACATTCTCTTTCAAGTTCACTATCAACTCTTTCCTTGCAACTGTATCAACCTTTAAACCTGCACTTACTTTTGCACCTGCTATCAAAACATTTTCAGTCCTTATACTGATTGTGGCACCCACATTTGTGTCTTCCCTCACATCTCTTACCAATTCTTTCTTTCCACACATTATCACTTTGGCCTTACCTTTCTCATCTTCCACCAAAAGAGTTAAGACAAACTTGCATCCATCTTTCATTATTGTACAGGTGTTCTCTCTACCATCATACAAGGCTCGCCTATCATATTGCCAGGGTCTACCGAGCAGTAGGTGACAACAATCCATGGGAAGAATATCACAAACTACACTATCTCTATAACCTCCAATCTGGAAATCAACAACAACCTTTTCATTCACCAACAAAGACTTCCCATCACTCAACCAAGATACTTTATAAGGCAATTCATGAGGTACTTTTTGAAAATTTAGCTTTCTCACCATCTCACTAGACACCACATTCTCTATTGAACCAGAATCAATTACAATCTTGCATACCTTGTTTTTGCACTTACATATAGTCTTGAAGAGGCTCTTTCTTTGCAAAGGTTCCACTTCTTTGGTTACCTTCAACACTGTCTTCCTCATCATCAACACTTCCCCTATTTCAGGAGCAACTCTTAAACTTGTATAATGATTGCTTTCACACTCCTCTTCTTGAACCAATTATTCTCCCCTATCAAACCTTTTTCACCACTTGATGAACCACTAACCCTTTCAGGACATTTCCAAGATGGATTACCATATTCATTACAAGTATAGCACCTCCCTGCAAAATCATTAGTGTTTCTACCACCACTAAACTTTCCTCTACCCCTAAAACCTCCTCTAGCATCAACACCTTTCTCCTTACCTCTATTTTCTCCTTCTTGTTCTTCCAATGGCTACTTTGGTGTAGGGATTGTTCCTCTCCCTCTTGTGCTAGTTCCTCTTCCTCTCACTGATTTCTCTTGCCTTCTTTTAAGCTTTTCCTCCACCCTAATTGCTAATTGAAAACATTCCTCAACAAAATTTGGGTTAGCAACAACAATGTCATCTTGTATATTAAATCTCAAACCACCTAGATATCTAGCCACCTTTTCAACCCCATCTTCATCCCTCCTTGACCTTATGCTTAATTTGTAAAATTCATCAGTTTAGGACTTGACATCTAGATCTTTTTATTTCATACCTTGCAACTTCTTATACAATTGAACTTCATAATCTTTTGGAAGAAATTTACCTTTCAATTTTTGCACCATCTTGTCACAAGAAGTAATCCTTGATTTACCTTGTTTTCTCCTCTATGCTTGCTCATAGTCCCACCATAAAAGAGCATGACCTTTGAGTTTTTTTTTCCACCTTCACCATCTGTTCATCTGAAATATCCTCACTTTCAAAGTAATTATTCGTAGCAGCAAACCAATCAAGCAATTGTTCTTCATTTAAATTACCACCATACACAGGAATATCAACTTTTACCTTATGAGAATCACCTTTAACTGCTTTGAGCATCTTCATCATCCTCTAATCTTTAGGGTCTAGTTCTTCCTCAACATCCTCATATTCTTCATCATCTTCCTTTGTTTCACTTTCTTCATTCTCATCTCTCCTTTTCTTTGTCTCCAAGGCAGCAAGCCTTTCCAACATAGCATTGTGTGACTCTAGAAGCTTAGCATGCTTCTCTTTTAGATCTTATAAAGTTCCCTAGCAGCACCAACACCTTTTGGAGGCATCTTCTCAAACTTGTCTTCTCACCTTCTATCTTTAAACCTTCAAAATGCAATCAAAGAGACCTTGTCCCTGAGCTCCGATACCACCTAATGCAAGCAAGGTGGTTGACACTCACAATAAGACTCAAATTTTTCCAAGTCAATCAAGGAAAATTGCCTTTGGTCACAAAAACATCCAACTTTCCCAAAACACACCCAAGAGGCTTATAGCCCTCAAAACACAAAAAATGGACTTATATTTTGGAGAAGGCCATACAATGGCCAACCAAACATCAATTTAGACTCCCCACAAACCCAACACAATTTTCCCAAGAGATTACAAGTGATTTCTTCACAACAATATTGAGAACCAATACCCTGCCCCTGTGTTAGGGCTACTAGATTAGCCCCATTTTACAAATGAAGTATATTCAAAACACTTTTTTTTCACAAAAAATATTTTGAAAGTCACCAATTGTGAAACAAAACACCAAATTCACTAGTCAAATCACAAATTCAAGTCCTCTAGGAAGCTGCTCCAAGAAACCCTCAATTTTAATGCAAATACCTAGGGTTTTCTTAAAACCACATCTATAGGATTTTCCAAACTCACCCAATGCTTCAAATAGTTTCAATAGGGTCTTTATAGACTCACAAAAGCTTCACATGACCAATCCCTTCAACAATTCTTCAAAACCCTTCTTGGGTAACTCAATTTCATAAGGGAAAACACATTTCCCAACCCTAGGGCACCACTCCACATCAAAAATATTGACTCCACAAACTACCAGACCATTTATACATCTAACCTACCCCTTAACATGCCATTCCTCCAAGAAAAAGAGTTTGACAGTAGGAGGAATGGCCATTTACATTATTAAATCACAAAACAAAACTACATTGGTTTTTGATAGTCAGATTCAAAAAATCAATGAGATCTTCCTCCAAATTTATTGTTAAGCCTTCAGAATAGGTTCAAAATAAAGCAACTTCAATTCCCTATAGGAAACAAAGAACTTTAGAGCATTTACTATATGTATGGGTCAATATAGAAAGTATAAAGTTCAAGAAAACAGTGTAATATATAGAAAAATGCATTGTATTCGGATGGAAATCTTCTATTACAACTTCCTCTCTTAACTTCAAACCATGGAGAGGATTTTATAGCCATTACATTGAAGTTTTAAACTTCCCCAATGTGCATACTAACTTTTGAAATACTGACCCTTCAAATTCTTCAAAAATTGCATTTTGACAACTTTTGTTGCTCTTGACAACATTTGCATTTTTTGTGTAACTTTTACACATTTTGACACCTATAATACTAAATCACCCAATTACATCATAAATGGTCTTGATTGGCCTTATTTAGCACAAAAAGGCTCAAAACACCTTAATCTAACCTACTGACCACCTATCAAGTTTTTAAAAGACCAAATTTTGACCATAAGGTGTAGGTGCTCCTACACCAGTGGGACTAATATGGGGACCAATAGTATTGTGACACTTTTCACAAGGCTAATGAAAGTCATGGGGATATGTGTGGAGAAAATTTTGAATAATGTGAAGAGTTAAGGCATGTAGGTGAGATTGTAAGGGTATGTAAGAGAATTGAAGGCATATGGTTGAGAATGTAAGAGGGACAAGATGACATGTTTAAGTGGCATTGAATGCCCTTGTAAGAGGCATTTAAGACCTTTGTAAGAGGCTTTTAAAACCTTTGGAGGGAAATTAAATGAATGGGTAGTTGAGGGGAATATGCCTTTGTGAGGGAAAATAGGCTAATTAGTTAATTAGAAGAAATGTTTTTCATGTGCAACTTGGTTAGTTGACCATAGGTTTATTTAACCTTGGTGGGGTTAAAAGCTAGAGAAATGGGTAATGGAGATTAGGATGTGATTAAAGTTAATTAATTCAGGATTAATCAACTTAAGTGGGTTAGGGGTTTGTAACACTTGTTTTAAATAATTTGATTTATTTAATCAAATGAGAGGAATTTAGGGTTTTAATTAAATAATTTGATATGGGATGAACATTAGTAAACGGAGAATGAATTAATCCAATAAATTTAATTATTTGATTAATAGAAGAAAGTGATTAATTTAATTAAATGGTTAGTTTAACTAAATGGTTAGTTTAAAGTGATTTAGGAGGAAATGATGTTAATTAATCAGATTCAGATGTGTAATGTCAATCAGGACTATTTAAGTGGCTACATTTTACCCCTCTTTGAAGTAAGGTACTTATTGCATTGATTCAAAGACTGACGCTACCAAGATAAAAAAAATTGATTTTTCAGATGCCCCACTATTGCCCCAGTGGAAGGAATTACGTTGTTACACTACCCCCTTGAGAGATCAGGCGAAAATTTCAATTTTTGGGTCGAGCTCACGATAAAGTTTTGGTGAAGGTTCGACTATAGAAAATAGGTTACATGACATGGAAATAGGCTCAAGATGACAAAAAATTATCATAATAGGCTTTGGAGCATGAAAAAATGGATAAAAAAGGCTTAAACCCTAATTTCTCTCAAAAATCCTAACTTTTAAGCTTAAATAGGTGGATTTAGGTCATTTTCAATCATTTGTGCACTTTGATTTAGAGGATTCTTGTGATTTTGCTATGAGTTGCTAATAGAATGGGTGATTGTGTGCTTCCAAAACACCACATGGATCAAGTGCATAAGTACCGATGGCCTCCAGACATGGAACCCTTGGTATGCAATCTGAAACTTTTCTCAGTTTTCATGTTTTTTCATATTTTTTGGGGTTTGAAGTTGTCAATCAAAAGCGGTGTTGTTCAGCATTGCTCTTGCTTCAATCAGCATCACTATGACGTAGGAGTGTCACCTATGCAGGATGGTTCCATAGGGCTCGATTTGGGTCCAGAGTCACACATCAAATGTCGACTCGCCTTTGCAAAAGTGTATCGTGCAGCCTAGAATGGGTCTAGCGCCGCCTTAAAATGTCAACTCGCCTATGTGGTAGAGCATCATGCAAGTTCTTATGGGTTTGGAACTGCCCTCAAATGCTAACCTGCTTTTGAGAAATAGTGTTTCTATTGATTTTGGTGTTGCTTTTGTAAAAAACCAGAGCGTTGCCCTTGCAAATATCGACTCGCCTTTGCTTTTTAGGGTTTAGATTTTATTTTTTTTGTCAATTTTCATAAAATTTTGATGTGGTACATGTTCTAAGTGCAGGAGGTTCTTCACCTACTCCATTCAAAGGAGCATGTATAATTTTGTGACGGGTGAGATATTTGACAAATGACGTGATGGAGTCGTCAGTTTTGGGCACGTAGCATAGATGCCCGCTATTCGTACACATCTTGCTATGATGATAGCCCTAGTCGAGCAATGGCGGAGCGAGACTTCATCATTTCATTTACCAACTGGAGAGGCCATTATTACTCTTGAGGACGTATGGCGGATCCTTCATATACCAATCCATGGTGAGAGGATTATTTATGACATAAAGGTTGGAGGCGATGTGATCTTTTAGGTGTTTAGGGTAGATCAGTATTTCATTGATATTGGCCA
The DNA here is from genome assembly GCA_007258455.2 of Sequoia sempervirens. NCBI lineage: Eukaryota > Viridiplantae > Streptophyta > Pinopsida > Cupressales > Cupressaceae > Sequoia > Sequoia sempervirens. Next base: position 11,015 of record VDFB02320073.1, on the reverse strand, counting down.
AATTGACTTGCACTGCTATGAGGGGATTGCCCCATATTTGACATTGTTTATAGGTGCATTAATTTTGGGGGCCTTCATATCTGACAGGTGGGCTAGAGGATACAGCGTTGGATGGAGAAAAGTGTGGTCCTAGATGATGGAGGAGATGATGGTCTATGCCTGGGACCTAGTTGTTTTAGCATCCTTGTATCATGATATGCATCAGGTCATATATTGTGGTGAATGTAGTGTTGGTGTCAAGTTCACATTACTCCATATATGGGCTTATGAGCACATTCAAGATTTGCAGCCAACTATTTCTCTTGCGGGCATAGACCGTGATAATCTTGTGGTATATAGATATGGGATGATGATGACCCTTTAGTACACAAGTATCACAGGTCTCCCGCACTAGAGGTGGGTGATCAATTAGATGATAGTTTTCTAGTGGAGGCCCTAGATACATGCTCACCAGTAGATTGACGATGATAAGCTACTTTTATATAACCATCAAACAAGGTATATGCAAGGACGTGAGCACCTGATGATTGAGCACTACCTCCCAGATAGGGTAGCTCACCAGTTTAGAGAGGTGTAGAATACACCTCAGGAGGGTTACATAATAGTATTTGTGAGGAGATATTGAGATACTTCCTAGGGATAGTGGATCCCCCCAGGTTGTTATAGACAAGTTCAAACAATTGGTTGCAGAACCCTGAGTTTACTTTGACGAGCCATAGGATGTCGAGAGTACACTAGTATATGATGCATAATTATATTGGAGGGCTCATGCCCCGATATGGTTGACAGATCCAATCGTAGTTCTAGCAGTAGGCAAAGGACGATAGAGAGGTATTTGATTAGGTTAGTACCAACCTCCCCCATGGTCAGCATGATGGTTAGGTATTGCATCAGGGACAAAGGAAAGATAGGTAGGATGGGTAGGTGCCTGATTAGAAAAAAAGGTAGGATGGGAAAGTTCCTTTGGTACAACTAGTGGGTTAGATACTACCGCAACAACCACCACAGGGGCCACCACCAGGTCCTGATCTGTGTGATGCACAGATTGTGGCTTTGACAGATCAAGTTCAATAGTTGTCCACCCAGCTATAGTAGGCTACAATGCAATTATAGGTGGTCACCCAGGAGAGAGACTAGGCTAGGAAATATCTATAGACTGATAGGGGTGAGATTGACCATTAGCATCAATTACAATAAGATTTTGATCTTGCCTTGGCACAGCAGACAGGGTATCGGCAGCAGCTAGACATTGTGGCACAGTAGGCATAGGAATAGGCCATGGTCCCAGCACATATGTATGGGCTATCCATGTAGGAGCAACCTACAACAAGATGTGTTATTAACGAGAGTGTCTTGAGTAGTATCAACAGCCTAACTTTTCATAAATGATAAGGGTGGTTCTGAGTGGATCTCAAGGAGGCCCATTAGTCAATAGGCAGCCATCAGGTTCTCACCATGATGAGTAGTAGAGCCATGGAGATCGGCAGAGCTCTGGATATTTATTATTGATTATAGACACTTTTTGGATGTACAGCCTTATTATTGATGCATATACATTCATTAGTTGAGTTTTGATTAGCCTCTTATATATTATTTTGATGACATTACACATTGATCTTGATTTGTACCATGATATTTTATTTTTGATATATATGAGATATCTCTGATTATTCTATGATGTGATGTCTCTTTGTTTTATGCTTTATGGACGTATGGATGCATATGTTATGGATGTATGACATGAATGTAAATGCAATGGATGGTTTTACTTTCCTTTTCAATATCTTTCTATGCGATATGTCATGATGATGCAAGATGTATGTATGGATGCATTTATATGTTTATGCTATGGATGTAATGAATGGTTATGTTATGAGATGCATAGACTAACAAATCAATATTATAATGATGATAATGAAAATGAGATGAATTAAGATGCTTAGAATAACAAATCTATATTATCCTAAACAACTTAAATGATGTAATGCAAATGGGATGGGTTAAGATGCTTAGAATAACAAATCTATATTATTCTAAACAACTTAAATGATGATGCAATGCAAATGGGATGGTTTAAGATGCTTAGAATAACAAATCTATATTATCTTAAACAACCTAAATGATCATGAAATGCATGGATGATGTTTCCTATTATGATTATATGCAATGGTTACATAGGATGTGTAGATGTTGATGTTTTGCGGATGCAGGATGGATGTATTTGTATTTTTGTTGAATGTCATAATACCATGTTAGCATGAAAAGAAGATAGAAGTATGAGAGGGATCAATTGTTGATTCTGAGAAGATGTAGAAGTCTAACAAGTCTATGAGTCATCGAGACTTTATTAGATATGATGATGAGTGATGATGATTTGCTTATCGAGAGATCAAGACACAAATGGCACAACTTTCCTTATGTTTGATAAAACACATGGATATGATGCACCAAGGTATAGACAACCAGGATGGTGTGGTATCTAGTGTGACAGACTTTGACTCAACAAACAAATAGGAATATCTTTGTTCACACCTAACATACGGAAACCTTGCTAGGATGTACTTTGGAATTTTTACACATCTCAGACCAAAACATGGAAAGGCATATCCTAACAATGCAATAGTCAACAAGTTATCCAAAACACCCTTCATACACACCTAACAAAGCAAGTATTCACCAAGGTTATATTACAAGAATGTCCAACAAGCACAAAGAAAATAAATTTAATGATAAATTCCCCATTCCTTTCTCTCTAAATCATTTTGATAGACGTCATCGAGAGGTCATTGGAATGAGCACAATAAGATGAATCATAAGAAAAGATAAAACCAATAAACAAGCTAATGTTCTTCATACCTCTGGCCAATACTAAACTACAATGATGCCTGATGTTGATGTCCATTGTAGGAAATATGCATCCTAGGACATGATTATCAGATGATTCTGACACTTAATAGGATGATAGGTGTAGACACTTGAAAATGTCTTGATGGATCACATTGGATAACTAAGATCATTTCATCCTAAAGCCCATCCTCTTTTTCCTTAATTGATTAAATTAGCCTAGCTATTTAATTAATTGTCTCATTTTCATCTATTAATCCAATTGACCTAATTAGGTTAATTCATCCCCTTTCATGTTAACATGTTTTCCTATTAAATTGAATAAATCAAATTATTTAATTTAATCCCTAAAGTCCTCTTATTTAATTAAATAACCCTAAGTTATTTAATTAAATATCATATCACTTCCCCTTTCCATTAAATAAATTAATTATTTAATGAATATCCTAATTCCCCTAATTTACATAATTGAAACTTTATTTAATTATCAAATTACTAATAAATCTAATCCCCCTACTTGCAAAGGAATATTCCTCATTTGCACATTCCCCCAAATGGGGAATATTCCCATGAAATATTCCTTCCCCTTTTGCACAATTAAACTTTGCTTTAATTTGCAAAATATCTATTTCCTCACCCATAAGAATATTCCAAAGAATATTTTTTCTCGTCACTCATTTGAAAAAGGGAATATTCTTACAAAAATTCATGTGCAAGTTAACTCAAAACTTCTTGTGTGGGTTAACTTGTGACCTCTTGTACAAGTTAAAAGTGTGTTTGTTTGAAGGAATGAGAACCCTTGATTAAATCTCATCATTGATTCTCATCCCTTGATGAGAATCCATTATCCATGCCTCCAACTTCTTCCATCCTTGACCATTGATTAGCCTTTTTTATCTTAACCCTTCATTTCTCATTTGCTTTCCTATAAATAGGTCACTATTTGGAGACAAATGGATCCATCTTTTAACATCAAACTTATGTTGTTAAAATCATTTGCACTTGCACTCACATTTAACATCATTTTAGCTTTATTTACTTGCATATTAGCTTAGCTTCCATTAATGGCTTCCATGATAACATAGATGCATAAATTTAGCTTATTTTCTAATTAGGACTTTAATCTTTTGGAGATTGCATACATTTAGAGTAGATTTTCATACACCCATATCAATCATCTTAGCATATATGATGCTAATTTAGCATTTAAATCATGTTTTATCACATATCTCTCATCGGTTTCATCGATTCTCTTCAATATAATCGATTGAAACAAGCTCAATATCCAAGGGATTCGGAAAGGGTTGTCATTCCACATCAATGCGACACCACTCCCCTAATAGGATAAGTTTCCATGTCTTAGATTAGATATTTTTCAAGCTTTCATGATTTAGAATATTAGTTTTAATGGCTTCTTTGTCTTTGTTTACAGTGAATGATCTTACTGGGATTGATGCTTAGTGGGTTAAATATGCCTCAAATTTGTATGGATCAGGTGTAGTTAACCTATACTATGACATTGGTCACAATAGGCTATTCATACCAAGAGTTGACTAACTTGTTTACCTATCGACCTAGACTCAAGACCCTTACATTTTAGGTTTACACTTTACAAATTTGTTATAGTTGTTTCCACTTGCTTTACCAAAGCTTGAAGATGGCGATCAATTTATTGTGAGTGGATGTTTATTGTGAGTGAAAGCAAAATGGGATGGGTTATTTTTTTGGTTTTATGGAATATTCCAATGTTTTTGGGTGTTTTCAAAATGTTTTGAGGCTATTTTGGGATTTTTGAGATGTTTTAAACAAATATTTTTATTTTCAAATTTTTAACTATTTTTTGTGTTTTCTGAGATTTTGACCAAGAACATAAACTAAAAGACTATCCTAGGGGTCTTGGGGGTTGATCAGAGATTAGCCTTGCCTACTTTATACATGCAGAGACCTTGTAGTTTGACACAATTACTATATTTTTTGTCTTTTCAGGTTTCAACCTCTTTTGGATTTTCATATGTTTTGGATGTTTTTGGATGTTTTTGATTTTTTGAATGTTTCTAGATTTTTTTATTTTTTGGAAGATTTGAATGATATACACAAATCTGATCTGGTGCAAGTATAGGGAAATTCCCCCAGCATGATGTGATATACTACTTCAATATAGGTGGGACAAACTGACCTTAGGAAAGTGCCAAGTAGTACTAGGATGGAACATGATATGTACACAAGGTCGAGCCATGATGTAAACACAAATGGATGATGGAAGGAATAATGGAATGTGATGGATGAAAGTGATGTAGGAACAAGCCAAAGAACCGATAGTGGATGGAAAGTGATTTATTTACACAAGGCACCTGATTTCTAGGTTTTCACCAAGGTACTTTCCCAATGTGCCATCGAAGTGGCTTTCACTTAGAGGATGATTTTTTTCTTTACTGTTTTCAATCCTTTTTTCTGATTTTTTTATTTTATTTTGATATTTTTTGATTTTTTGTATTTTGGATCTATACCTTGCAAGCCTAGGCATATTTTTTTTTAAGATGAGAGCTATTGTTGGGCTCCTACAAGGGTTCACCTTCGGGTATGGACAATTAATATGCTCTTGATTTATAACTAGCTATGATGATGAAGGGTCCCAACCAGTTAGGTTCAAACTTTCCTTTGTTGTCTAGATTTGGTACATTTTTTTATTCTCCTTTAGCATGAGCTCTCTGACTTGGAATGACCAAATTTTTATCTTCTTATTATAGCTCCTCTTGAGATGGTTATGATAAACCTGTAAGTGGTTCAAGGCATCTAGAAAACGTTCATCCAATAGTTCCAACTCATTCAACCATGACACCCTATACTCTTCATTAGTTATAAGCTTATGCAAATGGTATTCTCAGGGATGGGAGCTCAACCTCAATAGATAGGATAGCCTCAGATCCATAGACCAGGGAAAAGGGTGTAACACTTATAAGTGTGTGGATATTGGTTGGTAGGCCCATAGAGCAGGGTTTAATTGAAATACCAGTCACGGCCAGCTTCGTTTACTGTCTTCTTAAGGATTTTCAAAACAGTTTTATTAGAAGCCTCAGCTTGGATATTACCCTAGGGGTAATATGGGGTGGAAAATTGATGTTGGATATTGAATTTTTGGCACAACTCACAAATATCATGATTCTTAAATGGTGTCCCATTATTTGAGATAAGGTCTTTGGGAACACCGTAGCGGAAAATGAGGTAATTTAGGATGAACTTGGAGATCTACTTTCCTATGATATAGGTCATAGGGATGGCTTCCACCCACTTCGTAAAATATTATGTGGCGATAATGATAAACTTATGACCGTTGGATGAGGTTGGTGTGATCTTCCCTATGAGGTCGAGTCCCCATTGTGAAAAAGGCCAAGGTGAAATGATAGGTTGAAGTTCTCAAGCTGGTGCATGGATAAGGTCCCCATGCCGCTGACACTGCAAACACTTCTAAATAGTCATGAGCTTATTTCTCCATGGTGGGCCAATAGTACCTGTCCTCAACATTTTCTTCGCCAAAGTCATACTGCTTTGAATGTGATCCACAAATTCCTTCATGTACTTCGATTAAGGCAGTCATGGCTTCCATGGGGTTAAGGCATCATAATAGGATCCCCTCGATACTTCTACGGTAAAGATTCTCTCCTAGGATAATGAAATGAGATAAAAAAATTTAACAAAGGTTTTCTTTAGGTTTGAGGTGATGTTATCGAGGAGAATTCCTATTTTGAGATAGGTGAATATGTCATTGTACCAAGGATCACCAGGACCAATGATTTCACACAAAAACTCTAATTTTGGTACCTCGAAATCTAGGACAAGAAACTCCTCTACAAGAAACTCACATTTGTGTGTGTTCTTCGGGATTTCTAGCAAGGATCCAATGGTTTCCATAGCATCTGTTGCTTTGTTATTCACTCGATGTATCTACTCAAAGTTTATATCGATGAAGAAATATTTGAGATATTCAACCAAATTCTTGTAGGGGGTAAGCTTGTCTTCTTTGGTTTGGCACTCATCATTGACTTGATTGATGATCAATTGGTAATCCCCAAAAACCTTTAGTTCAATGATCTACCACTGTATTGTTATTATGAGTCCTATGATAAGGGCTTCATACTCTGCAATATTATTGGTACATAGGAAGGACAACCGATAGAATTTTGGAATGCAATCCCCTTGTGGTGTGATAAAAAAATACCTGCTCTTGCTCAATGTTTTGTGAAGGAGCCATCAAAATACATCTTCCAATGATCTGCTTCATTCAAGAGGAGGACTGACTCATCCGAAAATTCTAATACTAGTGGGTTTTCTGCATATATGAGTGCTTCGGCTAGTTGATCTGTAATTGCTTTCCCTTTGATGGGTTTCTATTCCACATATTCTATGTTAAACTCTATCAAGATCATGACCCACTTAGTCATCCACCCTATGAGAGTTCCCTTAGCCAATAGATATTTTAGTGGATCTATCTTAGTGATGAGCTTTATCTGATGAGCTAGCATATAGTGCCTAAATTTTTGTGAGGCAAACACAACTACAAGCCAAGCCTTCTCTATGAAAGTGTAATTGACTCATGTCCCACTAAAGTTCTTCTAATATAGTACATTTCTCTCTCCTTTCCCATTTCATAATGTTGATCCAAAAGAGCACTAAGAGCTATTATTATAGCTGATATGTATAATATCAATGGTTTGTTTAGGATTGGTGGCATAAGGATGGGTGGTGTTAGTAGATATTCCTTGATTTGGTTGAATTCCTTGTCGTAGTTCTCATCCCACTTGTATGCTACCACCTTGTGAAGTAGATGAGAATAGGGGATGGCTTATTAGCTAACTATGCTATGAATCTTCTGATTGATTGAAATCTTCCTTGTAGACCCCTCAATTGTTTCAATGTCCACAGTGCTTCCATGTTGAGGATTGCTTTGACCTTTGCAGTATCTATCTCGATTCCTCTCATTGACACAATATACCTCAAGAGCTTTCCTAAAGTTACACTGAAGACACACTTCTTGGGATTGAGTCATACCTTATACTCTTTGAACTTGTCAAAGATTGGGCTTAATGTTGATATATGGTCTTGAAGCTTCCTTGATTCGGCTAATATGTCATCCACATAGTCCTCTACAATATTTTGGATCATACCATGAAAGATCAAATTCATAGCCCTTCGATATGTAGCCCTGGCGTTCTTTAGCCCAAATGGAATCATATTCCAATAGTACATGCCCCATGGACAAGTGAAAGTTGTTTTGTGTTGGTCATCCTTTGCAATCATGATTTGGTTATATCCTGACAAGTCATCCATTAATGATAAAATTCCATGCCCTGCAGTCAAATCTACAATCATATCTATGTTGGGAAGGGGGAAGTAATCCTTGAGACATGCCTTATTCAGGTCTCTGAGGTTGGTGTAGATTTTGATGCCCCCAATGGGCTTGGAAACCGGTACAAGGTTGGAAACCCATTCTGGATAATCAATGGGCCCAATGAATCCTACATCAAGAAGTTTCTACAACTCCAATTTGAATAGTAAGGTGATTTGCAGATGCATCTTTCTCAATTTTTGTCTCATAGGTTTTTCCTTAAGATACACTACTAGATGATGGATGACCTATTGATGACAATTTCACTTGCAGAAAATAGGTCAAATAAATTCTTCACAGACAAGACCGTGAAGAGGCTATCCTTCTTGAAAGATATGGAATAAAGACAACCTAAAGGGGACTTCTACATTCACAAGACAAAGATTGGCTTTCGTTCAATCCCAAGTCTCCAATAACCAGGTCATGGTTGCACTAGGGTCACTCTCGGGTAATGATGTGATATTTTTATTAATCTCAAAGGGATTATGGTTGTTCTTTGAACATTTTAGATATACATTCCAAATTGAAACGATAAGCTTGAACATCATGAAACCAAAATATTTTCCATAAAATTTCATGAATATCACAAATTATTTGCTATCACTTAAGTAGATTTAGCATTAAGCATTCAACAACCTTTATGGAAAACAAAAGATTTTCAACAAAATTCCTTCCATTCATTTAAATTTTGGAACACTTTCAAATATTTAAACATCTATTCTAAAACAAAGTATAAAAAATACTAAAAAATAAAAGTTTCTCTTAGTTATTCTCCATGGATGCCCCAAAGAATTAATTAAAACAGAGCAAACCACTTTATACTTCACCAGATTGCTGCACAGCTACATATAAAATGGTGCAAGCTTTTAAAGAGAGGGTTTTGTTTATGGACACTAAGTAGGTTTTGTATACACCCTTAAATGGTGCAACATATAGTCTTGTTTGGTTGAACTAACAAAACCAGCTACAAAAGATACTGAGACAGGTAGCTATCTAAAAAGCTATGATATTAATTAATGTCTACATGCATACAAAGTTTTACGCCGGAATGGTTCAGAAAATAGGGAAAAAAAACAAAACTTAAAAAAAGTTTATGCTCCTCCGACATCCACAAATTCTAAACTTATAATAAAATAAGACATCCTCTGGCCTTTTATAGAACACAAGGCTCAGATAGGATAAGACAACTACATGAGAGGAAATCTAAGGGACCAATCTTATCAAGGCACGTGGAATATTGTGACCAATAGGAGAATTACAATTGAAGTCAATGGAAGTCAACTCCAATTACTCGTTGAAGCTCTTCGAGTGTTAATCCTGAATCTTTTCTAGGATGATACTTCAAATCATGATAATGTGTAGGGGGTTCCCATACATTCAAAATGAAAAAGGAAGAATTTTCACCCCCACACATCGCTTGGCTCCTGTTCTGTCACTCTCAGGAATGGGCTCTCCCAAAAATTAGCATTTGCTCCCACTGCATGTGAAATACTGAGATCCCCAACATTCTAGTGGACTCAAAGCCGTCTGCATTATCACCTCCTAGAGTGATCAAAACAAACTAAAAATTATTCCTTCCATGATTCAAGTTTTCCTAACCGTCCATACCTAAGATTTGTATCACAATTGATATCTCCTGCAATCACAAAATTAATACATTAAATCCCTTTTAAAAAAAAAACATTTATAACATCTCATGTAAATAAAACCATTATTCAAATGTTAGTACAAAAATCCCATAATTAACACACCTTTCAAAAAGCATATCATAAGTCCTTATACATATACTAGATCACTGGGATCATTAGACAAATTTAAAATTTTAACATTTCATTTCACATTGCAACCTGGTACCTAGTACCTGGTATTCAGCTTTACCCACTTACTTTCCCGAACCTCGGTTATACCAGAACTCTACTATATCGGACTCCTTATTGGAACGCTTCATATCGGACTGCTTCATACTAGACCAGAGTCTTTCACTTGAACTTTACATTACCTTTCACCTTTTCTGTGTTTCCAGTACCCGGTATCCGGTGCACAAAACACTTACAATACAAAGTACTTTTTATTATCAAAGATTTCTCTTCATTTCTTCGCTTCCGGTGATCTTCCAATTTGCTAGCTCCTACCATAAGAGTTATATTTTCCACTTGGGTCCCCAAGTCTTTTCAGTCTTGGGGCATGTTATGAGACCACACAACAACTTGCAACCAATAAAACCAAATTTAAACCAAACTTGAAATTAAATCACCAATTGTAAATTAAAACTTATACATATTTTAAAACAATAGCTTCTACATTTACCTAGGTTCTGGCATAAAAAAGTAAAACTCCACCGGAAACATCCGTGTGTGCTCTAATTAATTCTAGTTTTTAGAATTTAGTAAAAATAATTAGTTCACTAACATTGAACTACATAATATAGCAATCCTCCAAAGCCAACCACGGATAGAGCCTTGCTACCAGTCAAGTGTCCATAGCCCCGACAAGGTTATCTCCGTAATTCCCCCAAACATAGCTCTACTACTGGTTAGGCGTCCATAGACCCGGTAGAGTTATTTGGATAGCCTAAAGAGTTGATATCTCTTCTTTTTTTAGATATAGCAATGATAGCTCATTTTTCACTTTTGATATTGTAATAATATCTCTTTTATCAACTTGCAAGCATTGAAGCACCACTATTAGGTTGGGAATTACAGTGGTAGTGTAGGTTACTTTTTTATTTTTCATTCAATGTAAATCCCTTCACCAATTCACTACTTCCCAAAAACTTATTTAATGATTC